>CATIWQ010155268.1:0-27582 GCA_949673415.1 Euphorbia schlechtendalii
CAATTCCTGCATCTGCTTTGAATTCGGTCTCGGCCCATACAGAACCTCTGCTAGGATGCTATTCTTTGTGAATATCAAACAAATGAATATTGAAGAATGAAAACTTTTATTGATAAGTGATTTGCAAGTACACTTATACAACAATCGCTCGAGAATATAGAGAAATCTAATGATCGAAACAAGGATTCGAATCACTTAAACACTTTCTCGCTAACACTTAAGAACGTAGCGAACTCTTTATCTATCCACACACTATATCTCTCTCATGCACTATAATGTTTTCCCTCTGTCTCTCTGTACGAAATTGTAAGGTTTGGAGCCCTATTTATAGAGTTCAAAGGGTTGCGTCTTTCAAAATGAAGAGTTGTGTCCATTGGTGAATGATTGCATCACTTCATTGTGATTGGTTGAGGGGCTACAACCTAATCCACAATGGATAGGTAACTTTTCATGATTGGTTGACTCCTGATAAGTGTCTTTTGGTTATTAGTTGATGGCGGTTGATCATGCTTATCTGGCAGTTGGCAGTTAAGAAGATAATACTAGAAAACCGTCCAAGTCGCTACTGCGATACAAATGTCCCGACCTTGAATCTTTGATTGACAGACTTCTATTTCTAAAGTGAACAAATCAAGATCGTGAATAATTGTCGCGACCGTGAATTGAGTTTTACTTAGAAATCTTCTTATAATTTCACTGATCTTCGATAGCTTCGATCCTAAGCCAAATCTTTGATTTCCACTCATCTTTTTGCACCTTTTTTCACTCTTTTTTCATAGAATTCCACTTTTGATCATTTTACTCCCAAGATTTACCTAGTATTCGCATTTGCATTAAAAACAACTACATACCACGTGAAATCTTTTATATGAAGTATAAAAATGACTAAAACTACAATGTTTATTGTATAAAATTAATGTGATAATAAGTGTAATTACACACTTATCATACCCCCACACTTAACTTTTGCCTTGTCCTCAAGGTAAATTCAATAGAAGTGTATAAATTTGGTAAACAAGTTCGTACCTTATTTGGCGAAAGACTATTGTAGTGAGTACCACATTCCACGTTGCAAAAGATTTCATGAAGAAGTTCAAAATTTCCCACAAAGTAGTAATGTGCAATTTATATAGCTCAGTTACATACTTTATTCTTAATGGAGAGTCAACCGAATCGCATCTTCATATAAATGTTATATGCATACACGAATATTACCTTCTCTTAAGCATAGTATAAAGTATAAAGGACATAGAAAGCACACTTTAATCAGTTTTTTCTTTTTTTCACTCAATGAATGGTCGTATTTTCTACTCCATACCATTCATCACCTTTTGCATAACTCATTGGTTATCCTCTCTTTCTTTTGATTTTTCATTAATACCCTCATCCTTTATTGATCAATTTCAAAGTATTATGGCTATAGTTTCCCTACACTTTAAACACACTCAATACTTATAGGACATATTCGAGATTTGCATATAAAACTCATAGTAAGAATACTATTAGATATTACTCAACATAAACTTATCGAAAGCATTAAACTAGAACTATATAACTTATACTAATTCATGTTGCATCGAAATATAAATCGAAACTTACTTGGAATGTTGCTCTTAAATGTTACTCACCACTCATCCTTGCCAAATTGATAAATGTTGTGCTATTAAACCTCAATTTCAACACGCGCTTAAGTTTTGCACTAACATAAAACTTGTAAATACCTAACACTCACAATAACATTGGACAATTGTTAGTAAAGTATAAGAAATGATAATGTATAATTCGCATAAAAATCAACAAAAATTTTCAAGTTCTTCGATTTTTTTAATTTTATTCATTTTTTTTGGATTTTACAGGATTTTTACTATTGCTTACTATTGCCCCCCCACACTAAAGAACACAATGTCCTCATTGTGGAAGACTTTATTTAAAATAAAAATTAAACAAACAACTAACTAGTCGAAAAAAATATGAAAAAGAAAAGTAAAGAAAAGAGAAAACCCATTTGTTGTGAAGGAAAATCTAGGGCCCATGTTGCGATCGCGATGGCCTATCGCGATCGTGATTTCCTTCAAAACAAGAACAGAAGGTTTTGCCATGAGAGCGAGATGTATGTCGCAGTCACGAACTTCTTTAATTCTTCAAATTTTAGACTTTGTACCTAGAAAAACATAGAAAAACAAACGTATTAAATATAATTACCTTCCTCGGACAATTCGATCTCTAGAATGCACTTGCCTTCCCCGGCAACAGTGCTAAAAACTTGTTCGCTACTTTTCTACTGATAAGTTTAATAGTTTGTTTACAAGATTCGGCTATACATCAATGGTGCCAAAAACTTATTCACGTAAAGTATAGGTGTTGTCAGTACCTCTTATCAAATAGAAAAATGATGATAACTGCAAGTATACAATTGCGATGTAGTTTTAAAAGATATCGATCTCACAGGGAAGGACTAATTCTAAAGATCAAATAGGGAAGTAGAATAAAAAGAAAATAAAATAAGGTATAGTTTTTTGGATAGGAGGGTTAGAATGAAATATGAGTAAATATAGATGTGGAAGATTAGAGAATCTAAATATATAGAATCTTCACTACAAACAAGTATAGCAGTGAAAACATGCAAGTTTAATAAAGATGTTACGACTCATTAAACTAATCTAACAAACTCGGTTCAAAAAACTTAGGAATTCAATGATTCACCGCAGAGCAACACATGAAATAACTTTTCTAAACCTAGCGCAAAGGAAATAAGAAAATTATGAAAACCTCTACAACATCAATACTATGCTTAGTACGGGTCGCTCTCACATAGCCACATTTATCAAGTTACCATTCTAAAAATGTTGGCTCACTAAACAACATTATATCATAGATCCAGTGATTATACATGATATTGTTAACCCCAAAACTACTCTTAAAATTAACTCCAACGCATATAACTTGATTAACATAATAGACTTAGCACGAAATACGCATTTTGACACATAAACTTAGAAATAGAAAGTATAAGTAGAAAGTAAAGGAAAGTTGCAAGGTATGCAAGTGAAAGCTAAAGTTGATCAAACTGTATCCACTCTTTAATGGGAGTTGTCAACTCCCGCAATTCTTGCGTCTGCTTTGAATTCGGTCTCGGCCCGTACAGAACCTCCGCTAAGATGCTATTCTTTGCGAATATCGAAAAAATGAATATTGAAGTATGAAAACTTTTATTGATAAGTGATTTGCAAGTAAACATATACAACAATCACTCAAGAATATAGAGAAATCTAGTGATCGAAACAAGGATTTGAATCACTTAAACATTTTCTCACTAACACTTCAGAACATAGCTAACTCTTTATCTATACACGCACTATATCTCTCTCATGCACTCTAATGTTTTCCCTCTGTCTCTCTACACGAAATTGTAAGGTTTGGAGCCCTATTTATAGAGTTCAAAGGGTTTCATCTTTCCAAACGAAGAGTTGTGTCCATTGGTGAATGATTGCATCACTTCATTGTGATTGGTTGAGAAGCTTCAATCTAATCCATAATGGATAGGCACCTTTTCATGATTGGTTGACTCCTGATAAGTGTCTTTTCATTGGTAGTTGATGGCGGTTGATCATGCTTATTTGGCGGTTGGAAGTTAAGAAGATAATACTAGAAAACTGTCTAAGTCACGATCGTGAATCTTTGATTGGCAGACTTCTATTTATGAAGTGAACAAGTCACGACCACGAATGATTGTCACGAACGTGAATTGAGTTTTACTCAGAAATCTTCTTGTAATTTCACTGATCTTCGACAACTTAGATCCTAAGCCAAATCTTTGAGTTCCACGCATGTTTTTGCACCTTTTTCACTCTTTTTTCATAGAATTCCACTTTTGATCATTTTACTCCCAAGATTTGCATTTGCATTAAAAATAACTACATACCATGTGAAATCTTTTATACGAAGCATAAAAATGACTAAACTACAATGTTTATTATATAAAATTAATGTGATAATAAGTGTAATTACACACTTATCAGTCCTATCCCAAATTGATAAAAGGTAGTTGGGGGCACCATGTGTGAGGTGAGAGGTCCCCCTATTTCAGGCCATCTAGTTGGACCGCCATGCTTAAGGGTGACCTCTGAGCTGGACACCACATTCTAAGCTCTCCCAATGTGTTGGTGAATGAGCGTAGCTAGTTGTTTGCTATTGGCAAAGGCGTTTAAGGTAGCTGCAATCTCGGTGCTCACCGATAAACTACTGAGAATTTTGTCCCGTAAGGATGGGTTGATCTTCCCTTGAGCCTTCTTCTTGTGAATTGGCCATGATAGACATGCACTGGATTGAATCTGAATCGGAACCCAATTCCTCACTTGAGTTAGTATACGAAATCCCTTCCAGATTGGCCATGATTGGAGAAACACGGACCAAGCGATGAGCAGGCCTTTTCCAAGCTGAGATGCACAAGCAAAGGATTAGACTGTGCATGTAAGATTCATGATATGATTCATGATGTGGGAAATGCATGAGATTTTTAATGTTATGGCTACATTCACAAGGAATTAGCATGCCACAATGTGAAATGACATGTATGTCAATCCATTTGAAACAAACATGTTAGTAAAGATGAAAATATGAGGAAATGAAAATCCAACACTGGGGGTTGGATTTGAGATTTGTACAATGTTTGTGTGACATCATAACATGGATGGTGTAAGTGAGGCGAACAAGTTACCGTGTGGTAATAGTTCAAAAGTTTTAGATTTTGTATTACTAGGTCTCATGAGGAGGTCAAAATTATTTTGGGTGAGCAGTGCCGCATTCCCTAATGAAATGAAAACGACTACCGTATGTAGCTATCTAATGAATGATTTGGTTAATTTTACCCAATTAGGGTGGAGTTTTGGATGCCTATGTGGTCATCGCTATTTGAGGGTATGTGGTGATGCATGAATTATTGCCCTGTGTGGGCAAATGATTCAGGTATGAAGCGTATACCCTTGAAGATTTGATGAGGTAAGACTTTTGAAGTAAGTTTTCTCGGTGAGGGCTTAGGTTAGGACATCAACTAGGATTCCTTTAATGTGGAAAATGGTTTGGGGTAGGTATTTGCACCTTTTAGTGAATGGACATTTCATAGGCAATGTGTGGGATGTGTTATTACCCCTTGTTGGCTAAATGTCGGATGTCAAGTGGACATCACGTAGTAAAAGGAAAGTATGTTTTCCATGTGCAGGCTAATAGCGGGATGTCAAGTGGACATCTCGCTGAAAAAGGGGTAAGTGATGTTCCTAAGTGGTTTTATGTTGTCCAAGGGTGACACGATCTAAAGTGTCAACTGTGCCTAAGTGTATGTGATACTGAAGATGATAACATGATATGTATATTTAATATGATGAGAGTGTGCGTTCAAGTGTCTGCATAAAAATTTGTGGTTAGCATGACATTTGTTTAGTGAGAAATTGGAAGCAGTATACACATAGCACATAGTAAGCAACATCCAAACATCCAACCATAAAACTCCCACCTATAGGGTTTTTGGCTAGTCTCTATCCTAAGTTTTGTTCATCTTAGTACCATGAAGATACTAAGGAGCATACCTACAGAAAAACATAATGCATGGTTGTTTTTTGGGTGACACCCTATGGAAAATGCCTATGGCTTATTTACATGAGGTTCATAAATGGGTTGTTGTTGTAGAAGGTTCTTGTTGCACTAAAATACACTCCAATCCTCTCCCCAAGTGGGTTAAGGGAGGTACATGCGATATGGAAGCAAGTGCTCCACCCACTCAAGTACTATCTTTTCTCAGGGAGGTTGATTAGTACAAGAGAAAGTTTTGTAGTAAAAGGGGTACCTTAGACTTATGGTCTAATCTCTTCTATTGCAATGCGAAATTATAAATATGTCATAATTAAGAGAAAACAGAATAATGTGATCAATAATTTTTGACACTTATCCAAAATCTAAAACCTTTTAAAAAACAAGTTTAAGAAAAATCCCAACCGAGTCGCCACTATGAGCAGACGACACGGAGCAGTGAGCCGAAAGCTCGCAAAATGAGAGGCGTGGTCCACCGGGGTGTTTAAAAAAGTGCACTGGGTCGGAGAACCTAGAAAAAGTTTGGAAGAGAGATCGAAAACCTTTTAGATCGGTTCAAACCCGAATCTGCCATCTCTTAGTGTAGAGTCACCACCTCGATTAGCTCTTTCCAGGAATTAGTGTCCTGTAAGGCTTAATGTTCGAGGGATGGCCCACTAAGATAAAGAGATTCGGGTCCGAGATAAGTTGCTTATTTCTTAAGTGATCACATTATATTACATCTACAGAAAACCATATTTTCTTAGTTTTGCATATTCACACTTAGGTCATTTTCGAGTTCGAAATGCGTGATTTAACACGCATGCGAAAAGTAGTAAACCATCCATAAAGCATTAAATAAATGCAAAAAGTAAATGCGGAAAAGTAAAGATTACAAAAAAATTACAAAAATTGGGGGATGCAACCGCCCGCTAACCTATTAATTACATTTTCAGTAAAAATATATGCAATACCCGAAGGAAAATAAATCCTAGGCATTCATCTATCCTGCATCCACAAGGGTTAGAATAGGGCATATTACATATGTTCGATTTGATTTTAGCAAGGCCTGTGTGGCCTAATTAAAACATCTATGGTTTAAAGTTGTTATTTTAAATATAAATGGTTAATTTTTATTTACACGTTTGTTGGTCAATTTTATTAGTGAAAATGACCGCATGGCAAAGTGGTGAGGACTGTTATCCATGAATATATTTTATTCCTTTTGTGGGGGTATTCTAACATTAAAAAATAAAAAAAGAAATAAAGATGAAGGAGATATTACAACACAATTTACAATAATAAGGAATAAAAATAATTCCTAGGTCCACAAATAAAATTAGAAAAAAGATGAAGGCAGACTATGAACACGGAATTCGCAATTCTAGGAATTCAGAGGCTTACCCTTTCGGCGTGAATCCACTTCGGAGTATCCGTTCGATCCCCAGGAGCATTCCTTGTTCGTTTTAATTTAGTTGTGTTTGGTTGGAAAATAAATGTTCATTTATCCAAAAAGATAATCAGACTAGGGTTCTAAATTTGTTTTAGACCCCAGAATATCTTAGGATATTTGAAGAAAAATTAATGAAGAAATTTGATTTTAAGATGAAGAAGTTTGGGATCGAAGAGTGTTTTGGATCTAAGAAAATGTTAGAAAAAAAAGAAAGTATTTATTTATATTTTTTTATCTGAAAAAGAGAATTTTTCTCTGAAATTTCATGCACCCCCATTCTAAAAATGTCCGACTATTAATAGGAAAATCCCAGAAATCCAAAAAAGGTAGGTTTCTCCGCTGAGGAGGCTTGCCAGAGCAAGTCTGGTGAGGCTCCTCCCCAAGTCTTTAGCGAGCTCACCAAAGTCTCTAGTGAGCTCACCAAGGCTTGACAAGGCAGCCTCGCACGATGCTTACCTCATCAAAGCTTTTTGGCGAGGTTTTCCACGCCCACCTTTGGTGATGTAGGCCCCCCAGATCCGGTTTTCCACGGTGTTTTTGAATTTTTTTAAGTATTTTCGTATTTTTTTAATAAATTTCTGAAATAAAGGAGAAAAATTATAAAAATCCTTTTAAATTCAGAGATGAGGAAGACTCCCATTTGAAGATCATCAGACGGTCAAAAATTGTGTGATTCAAGGATAAATATCCCGAAAAGCCATCATCATTGAACGCGCGAGCTGGTATAAAATCCCGTACTCACAACTTCATTTACATTAGAACCATGTCTTCCCCTTTCAAAAGCTTTTTTTTAGTATTTCTCTCTATTACAAATAGATTTGGAATTTGTTGTTTGCTGATTGCTTGAGTTTGGAATTTCTTGAAGCTAGGAGTAATTGTGCAGAGTTTCATCTCTAAAAGAAATTCAAGGTGATTCACCAAGTTTTAACATTAGCTTCAATCTTCTATTTATACTTGAAGCTTTGCGAAGTAGCCATTCCAAAATTTTTAAGGTCGCTGATCTTCAATTTCTCTTCTCTTCACATCTTTCGAATATTCCTGTTGGAGACAGATTCCAAGATGTTTTGAGATAGAAATTTTAACGTTGAGGTGCTATAAAATTCCATTGTCAAAATCTTATTTGTCTTCAAACCATTTGGTTTGAGAGAGGTGCCCGAGAATGCAACTTGAAATCTTCATATTGGTTAACATAGCTAACGTTTGCAGAGTTGCCCAGAGACACTAAGAAACTACGCGTGTCAGAAATTCCTTTTATCTTGGACTTTAGTGAGGGAATCCCGACATTCTGTATTGATACAGTTTGTCTTGTGAGGAGCACTTGAAAATCTTCTTTAATTTCAACGCTTTTTATCTTGAAAAGCAACTAAAGAATATTCCATCTCTCACAGAAATCGTTAGTAGCACATATGTCATTTAAATCTTTGAGTGTCAAAGAAAACAACTTTTAATAAATAAAAGCTAACTCAACACAGCTGAGTAGATATACTTCTAAACTACATAGTACTCAACATTGACTTAGCTTTTCCTACTCTAAGCCGTAACTTAATTAACTATTAAGCATATTGAGTTATTTTCCCTTAAACAAGCTCAAGTCAACTTCATTAATTAAGAGTATCCTTAGTACTCAATTAATTTCACTATCTTAATTAGTTTGCTATTTCCAAAACATTAAAGTACTGTGAGGTCTTATTAACTTGGGTTCTACATTCTCCCCCATTTTGGATAGATAACAAACTAGGTAGTAGAGGAAATCAATTTAATAAGTAGTTTAAAGATATCAAGAATACCTAGAAAGTGATGTAAGTCTCCCTTGTGCTGAGTGACTTTCCTTAGTCAACTTGAACTCCCTCGTACTGAGTGAGTCTTCTTCAAGTAGCTCAGCTCCCCCATAATTAGTGGATTTTTCTTCATTTGAGAGTTTGTCTTACTTCAGCTTTACTTCAAGGTTGGTCTCTTGTATAATTTACTACATCATATAGTCAACTTCACTATAGAAACATACATACAACATATAATAAAGTTAAGAAGATCTTAACTTCAGGTTGGAACTTGTAATTTTTATTGATTTCAAAATTGACTTAGTCAGTACATAATTTATGTTTTGTACTAAGATTACATAGCTAAATCCTATTACAAGTTCTAAAACTACAAAGTACATGGCCTATACTATTTTCTATGGGCAATAGAGGAAGAGCTAGCAGTCTTATCTTGATTAGTCTTGCGATGTTGTTGTTGAGGAGGCTTATGATGAAACGATTACCTTGGAAGAGTTCCCTTGTTGAGATTCACCGTTCAGAGTTCCCTTGGAAGATTTTCGCCTTTGCTATCTAACCTTGCACTATTTGGTCAAGGCGGGTATTGAAGTCATTGAGGGCAACTCAAAAGTTCTCTTATTGGCCGATGATTTGTTGGGAGTTCTCTTGCTCTAGTTTCTCTTTGCCCTTAGTGGAAAGAAAATCTTGGCCATTAAGCTCACTAAGAAGAAGATGGTGACATCTGGAGTGGTGCACAATCTAGTCAAACCCTTGACATGCGAACTGTTGAAAGCATTGAAGAAGGCCTCGGAAATTTGTTACAGTCAGTGCAATCTTCAGCTGTACTTCAATGTTAAGAACTTTGGGTCCAATAGATGATATACACTTTGCAATGTAATCAATATCTTTCGCATCCAATTTTCGCATCAGAGTTCCAATATTCTTCTACAGGTTCTTCTACCTTGGACTAAATAACATCTAGCTTGGTGTGAATAGTCATACTAGTCAGGCAAGCTTGGTATGTCTCGAAAAATCTTCCCTATGGTAGATATAAGGAACTTCTGCAAGGAGGAGACTTTGTCTGATGTGTACTCATTGACTTCTCGCTTGATAGTTTCCAATTTGGTGTGGAGAGAATCAAGATAAATGACAGGGGCCTTGTCCATTTTTGTTGAGATTTCCTTTAGCAGCTTCACCACTTCATCTTATTTGTTGTCATGATGTAACAAGAACTTTGACTGGGCCTCAACCAACTTAGCGATGCTGTGGACAACGTCCTTTGTGAGTTCCACCTCTTTGAGGACATTCTCGATCTTACGATATGTCAGCCTCTTTATTTGGGCTTGCTCCTCACCCAGTATGTGGACTTGTGCCACTTGAGTTGCCATGTGGGTACTCAAGGGACTCAGTTACTCAGTACCAGCATCCACACTACCCTTTATCTTTCCTGCAACAACATTAGCAGTTATAGTAGACGTGGGGATAGTAGTGATTACTGCCCAAAGCTGGGCTGCAGAATCTGTCAAACTTGTGATAATTATAGCCATCTTATCCACCAAACTTTTGGCACTCTCTTTTTCCAAGTGATTTCGAATATCCAACAAGCTACCCTCGGTCCTCTCAAACTCCTCTAAGTAGAGAGATTCACTGGGCACACTTGTCTACTATTCGAACTCAGGAAACTTTGCCTTAGGTTAGGAGGACAAGTCCATTAATTCTTAAGCAAGTAGCATTTTGCTTATTGCTCCATCTAAATTAGCTGTTGTCTTGAGCGTAGGGAATTTCTTCCTAGCTAACTCTCTGATTTATGCTAAGAAAGATGTATCAGCCAAATCCTCATAGATTGGCTCTCTACTAGGTTCAGTTTCTTCACGTGCTGTAAAATTTGCCTCAACATTCTAACCACTTGCGTTTCCCTTTTAAGCATAGTTCTCAACATTAGGAACTTCCCTAACCAGAGGGGTTAAGGGGGTAGAGGATGGGCTTGATGAAGAAGGTGATTTAGAAGAATTTATAGTTGTAGAATGAGGGGGAATGGTTTGTTTAAGAGGAATAGAAGGTACTGGGGATGTACAAGGAAAGATTTGGATTTGAATTTGTATAAGAGAAGAATGGGTAGAAGGGTTATTTATTGGTGAATGGTTAGAAGAGAAAGAATCTTGGCTTTTTGTGGGTGAAGAAATATGAATGGGAGAATTTTGGGTATTAATAGGAGAGGATGGAATATGGATAGGAGAATGTACAGTGTTGGAAGGAGGAGGAGAATTTATAGTTGGGTTTTGAGTATCGACAAAAGTAGAAATTGGGGGAATTGAAGGATTTATAAGAGAAGTTGGGATTTGAGGATTTACAGAAGAAGAGGGGGTAGGAATTTAAAGAACCTCTTGGTTAGCTGTTTGACCCAAGGATGAGTCAGTTTGAGGTTGCTCATGCTGAGTAGAGGACTGCTCAACATGAGTGAAAGAGGGTGTGGGGATGTTGGGTTCTTGGGGATTAGACTCCTTAGGAATTAGGGAGAGGGTGTCTCCAACATCCTTTTCACTGCTCACCACCTGCACATTACATTGCATGAACCTGTTGGTGGTAGAATGCTTGCACTGAGTGCCCTTTACTTTGTCAAATTCTTCTTGAACTTCAACTGCAGCTTTAGGACTCAGAGTGTCATTTTCTCTAGACTTCTTGCCTCGCCCTACTCCTTTGATTCCTCAGAAAGAACCAGTTTGCGCTTCCTTTAGCGCAGGGACTCATCAACCGCAGCCACATCTACTTGTTCCTCCGCCTACTACTTAGCTTGAATTTTTACCTGCGCTTCTCTTTGGGTGCTGGTTTTGGCCTTTATCTACCTCCTTTGATGCTAGGGCTAAGAAAGGGCCTCATCGACTTTGGATTTAGTAAGGTTTTTCCCCTGGCCTTGGAGGAAGTAACCTTCTACTTGGGAGAGGAGGCGGTGGCGGTGACTTTCTCTAGGATGCTGGATATGGGGGCTTTTTCTGAGTCATCACTGTCATCTTCATACTCCTTTAGGAAGTCCACCAGTACTACTCTTAGTACGCACTTTAGTTTGCGCTTTTGTTGTGCCTTATTGTACCTAGTATGTACCTAGTTGTGAACTAGTTTGCTGAAGTGAGCCATTTCGAAGCACTTCTTCATGGGAAAAACTATGTCACCTGACTCCCCCAAAAACTAAGTGATGTCCACTTTCTCTGCCCTCATAAGTTCGGTAATGAGGTAACCATAGTGATAGATAGTAGTCAGCTTGGTCAAATGGTGAAGAATCACCACTGGCCAGTTGAGCTTCTTATCATCTACCATATGGTAGACCTCACACATCTCAAAGTAGGTGTAGTTAGTCACAGAACTAATTTTTGGTAGCAACAACTTCACCACCAACTTGTGGCACATTCTAGCGATCCAGCTCATTCCGCTTGCTGCTATCTCCCCTGATACATAGTTTACGGGGAGATCCCAATCTTCTAGAATTATTTCGATGTCTTCATCACATGTTTTACGGAGCTGGGTGCCTATGTTAGGCATATTGAGCTTGCTCCCGATAAATCTTGCATAGGTGAGAGTGGGTTTTCCTCCGAAATCCATCATCAGAACATCATCAAACCCTTGGATGGTGTAGAGGTTTGAGTAGAAGGCTTTGATGAGACCAGTGATGGCAGGTCCTTCAATATATAGAAAGGAACTGCGATGCTATTGCTTGATGATCCTATGCATGGTTTTGTTTCACAGTAACCCTTTATAGTTATAAATGATAACAAAATCTAGGATATCTACCCGCTTCACCTTAGTGAAGAGGGTTACTTCTTGCAGAGTCAATTATTTAGTTTTCCTTTCAGCATTCACTACAATCTTCATTGATCTGTTGCTCTTAAGTTTGAATGTAGCTCAAGTAATCGCATTTGAGAGAGAATTTAAAGGGATTGAAAGAGAAGAGAAATTAGGGTTTAGATGCTTTAGATTTCAAATTCGTAGAAAGAAAGAAACTTTCTCTCTTCAACTGTTCAACTTATATAGACCATTGCAACTCTCAGGGGCACATGGTGCTACCACAGCTCAAGATGAAAATGAATGCTGAGATGAGCATAAGATTAATTGCCTTAGTAAAATAGTGAGTTTTGATAAAAACTGTTCCTCTTTAAATGCAAGTCTTTTTGAAAACATGGAGCTTGAATTTTAACCACGAAACATTTCCTCATGCTCTTACTGTAAAATACTAATGGTGTTATCCTCTTGTCTTCTCAAGAATTGATCTCCAACACTTCAACGTGGATTAGCCATACAAATTAACTATCTCAGAACACACAATTACTCCTTTGGCAATGGCTTAGTGAAAATGTCAGCACGCTATTCCTCATAAGGAACATACTCCAGCTTAACATCTTCAAGTAGCGCATGATCCCTAATGTAGTGATGTCTAATGTCGACATGATTCATCTTGCCATGTTGAACTGGATTTTTTGATATGTCAATTGCGCTCTTGTTATCACACATTACTTTGAGATAATTTGACTTTATACCATAATCTTCCAGTTGCTACTTAATCCATAGCCATTGTGCTACACAACTTCCTACTACTATGTACTCAGCTTCAACTATAATGAGCGCAAAAGAAGTTTTCTTCTTACTGTATGATAAGACAAGAAACTCTCTAAGGAAATGACATCCTCCTATTGTATTTTTCCTATCGAGCTTGTCTCTACCATAATCAGTATATGAATCCTATAGGAGTGAAATCTAAGCTATTGGGATACCAAAGACCTGCTTCAATCGAGCCTTGCAAGTACCTGAGAATTCTCTTTACAGTGGCTAAATGAGATTCTCTAGGATCAGCTTGATAACGAGCATAGTAGCACACAGCATATTGTATGTCCGGCATACTAGTGGTGAAATAAAGAAGAGAGCCAATGATTCCTCTCTATAACTTGTTGTCCACAGGTTTTCTAGGTTCATCTTTACTCAGGATAGTATTAGTGGCCTTAGGAGTGGACATTACCTTCGAATGTTCCATGTCAAATTTCTTCAAGACTTCTCTTGCATACTTAGCCTGATTGATGAAAATTCCATCTTCAGTCTACTTGATTTGAAGACCAAGAAAGAAATTAAGCTCTCCCATTAGAGACATTTTGAACTCGCTCTTCATTTACTTGCTGAACTCCTTGAGTAGCTTCTCATCAGTTGCTCCAAATATGATATAATTAACTTATATTTGGACTAGCAACACATCTTCCTTTCTTCACCTAATAAATAGAGTCATATATGCTTTTTCTCTTTCATAACCTTTGTTAATCAAGAAATTGGTCAACCTCTCATACCAAGCTCTAGGAGCGTGCTTAAATCCATAGAGAGCTTTCTTCAATTTGAAGACATGCTCAGGATTCCTCGAATCTTCAAATCCTGGAGGCTGGCAAACATAAACTTCATCTTGAATGAATCCATTCAGGAATGTCCTATTGAAATCCATTTGAAACAATTGAAGTTCATATGATATGCAAAAGCACAAAGTATTCGAATAGCTTCAAGCCGGGCTACAGGAGTATAAGTATCATCATAATCCCGAGCCTACCTCCAGTAACCGGATACCTTTTCCAAGCTTTAATCCATTAGTGTTTGTTCCTTATGTAGGCGGAGCACCCATTAGAGTGGGTAGACACAGTTTTACAGAGAGTACCTTCCTTTCTAACTACCACTCAACTCAGTTTGGGTACCTTTCCCAAACTGACACTCAGATTTGAATTGAAAATGCAAACTGAGTTCAACTTATAAAATGTTAAATCCTTACAATGTTAAATCTAAGTATTTCTCTCTATTACAAACAGATTTGGAATTTGTTGTTTGCTGATTGCTTGAGTTTGAAATTTCTTGAAGCTGGGAGTAATTGCGTAGAGTTTTAGCTCTAAAAGAAATTCGAGATGATTCACCAAGTTTGAACGTGTGCTTCAGTCTTCTATTTCTACTTGAAGCATTGCGAAGTAAACGTTGTAAATTTTTTGAGGTCGCTGATCTTCAATTTCTCTTCTCTTCATAACTTTCAAATCTTCCCGTTAGATATAGATTCCAAGATGTTTAGAGACACAAATTTGAACGTTGAGGCGTGATAAAATTCTATTGACTAAATCTCATTTGTCTTCAAGCAATTGATCTGAGAGAGGCGCTCGAGAATGCAATGTGGAATCTTCAGATTGGTTGACATTGCTGATGTTGGCAGAGTCGTGGGGAGACACAGAGAAATGACGCATGTTAAAAATTCCTTTTGTCTTAGACTTTAGTGAGGGAATCTCGACATTCCGTACTGACACCTTTTGTCTTGTGAGGACCATTGGAAATCTTCTTTAATTTCATCGCTTTTTATCATGAAAAGCAACTAAAGAATATTCCATCTCTCATAGAAATAGTTAGTAGCACATGTGTAATTTAATTCTCTAAGTGTCGAAGAAAAAAGCTTTTAATAAATAAAAGCTAACCCAGCTCTACTGAGTAGATATACTACTAAACTACGTAGTAGTCAGCACAAACTCAGCTTTTCCTACTCTAAGCTGTAACTTAATTAATTACTAAGCAAACTGAGTTGTTTTCCCTTAAACAAGCTCAAGTTAGCTTCATTAATTATGAGTATACTTAGTACTCAATTAGTTTCACTATCCTAGTAGTTTGCTATTTCCAAAACATTAAAGTATTGTGAGGTACTATTAACTTGGGTTCTACAAGTACTAAGTATACTCTTAATTAATGAAGTTTACTTGAGTTTGTTTAAGGGAAAACAACTTAGTTTACTGAGTAATTAATTAAGTTACCACTTGGAGTAAGAAAAGTTAAGTTGAGTAAAGTATTACATAGTTTATAAGATATTTACTCAGCTATGCTAAGTTAGCTTTTAATTATAAAAGTTGTGTGCCTTTGACACTTAGAGAAATATTTTACAGTTCTTTTATTAACGGTTTCTGTGAGAAAAAGAATATATTTTTGATGCTTTCAGAAGAAAAAGCACTAAAATTAAAGAAGATATTTCAGTGATCCTGTAAGCACGTGATTTTGTACCAGCTCGCGCGTTCAATGATGATGGCTTTTCGGGATATTTATCCTCGAATCACATGATTTTTTACCATCTGACGATCTTCAAATGGGAGTCTTCTTCGTTGCTAAATTATTTAATTTAATTCAAAAATATAAAAATACACAAAAAAATACGAAAACGAAGTTGAAAACCAAATCCGAAGCCTGCCTCGCCGATATCTGGAGAGGCACGCGAGGATCGCCAGGCCCCTGGCGTACCTCGCCAGGCCTCTGGCAGCTCACCAAATCTTGGCGAGCCTCACCAGGTTTTTGGCGAGGCTAGCCCCGCCAAGCAGTCTCGTGGCGAGCTCACCAGCGGGTTTTGGATTTTCCGTGTTTTTTTTTCTATAAATTCGGGACTTTTTTTGATTGAAGTGGACTTGAAAATTCAGAGAAAAAATCCACTCTTTCATATAAAAAAATACAAACAATAATACTTTCTTTTCTTCTAACACTTTCTTGGATCCAAAACACTTTTGGATTCCAAACTTCTTAATCTTAAAATCAAATTTCTTCATCTATTTTTCTCAAAAATCCTCAGATATTCTCGGGTCTAAAACAAATTTAGAACTCGAGATTGATTATCTTTCGGATAAAAATTTTCTCCAAATTTTAATTATTTTCAAATCTTTTTTCTTCTACATTTATTTATATATTCTCAGATATTCTCGGGTCTAAAACAAATTTAGAACCCAAGTCAGATTATCTTTTAGATAAATAAACATGTATTTTCCAATTAAATTACACTAAAATTCCAAGAATGAAACGAAGATTTTTTTGGAATTTTTCACTAACAATTTCACCTAAACTAAACGAATGAGGAACACTCCCGGGGATCGAATGGATACGCCAAGTGGATTCATACCGCAAGGGTAAGCCTCTGAGTTCCTAGAATCGCGGATTTCGTGCTTTCATCTGCTTCATTTCTTTCTAATTTTTATTTTTGGCCTAGGAATTATTTTTATTCCTTACTATTGTAAATAATGTTGTAATTATCTTCATCTTTAATTTCTTTATAATTTTTTTGTTAGAATACCCAAAATGAAGGGAATAAAAATTATTCCCGGATAACAGACCTCACTTTATGCCATGCAGTCATGTTCACTAATAAAATTGATAAACATGCTTGTAAATAAAAATGAACTATTTTTATTTAAAATAACAACTTAAACCATCGATGTTTTAATTAGGTCACACGGGCCTCACTAAAATCAAATCGAACATATGTGCCATATTTCGTGCTAACATTTGTGGATGCAGGTTAGATGTATGCCTAGGATTTACTTTCCTTCGAGTATTGCATATATTTTTACGGAAAATGTAATTAATAGGTTAGTAGGCGGTTGCATCCCTCGATTTTTGAAAGCCTTGTAATTTTTTATTTTCTGCATTTATTTTCCACATTTACTTACTATTTTGTGGATGGATTTATTGCTTTTTCTATACGTGAATCATTCAGGTAAACTCGAAAAAAACAACCTAAGCGTGAATATATGTAAGTAAGAAAATATGGTTTTCTGTAGATGTAATATAATGTGATCACTTAAGAAATAAGCAATGTATCCCGGACCCGAATCTCTGTGTCTTAGTGGGTCGTCCCCCGAACGTTAAGCCTCACTGTATTCTAATTCCTAGAAAGAGCTAATCTAGGTGGCGACTCCACACTAAGAGACGGCGGATTCAGGTTCGAATCGATCTAAAAGGTTTTCGCCCTTTCTCTTTCAACCTTTTTCTCACCGGGTCCCCGACCCGATGCTCCTTTTTCCAAACACCCCGGTGGACCGTGCCTATAATCGCCCGCTCTTGGCTCACTACTCCATAACTCTAGTTGGTCTTTAGAACCTAATCCCTTCCCTATGGGATCGATATCTTTTAAAACTTCATCGAAACTGTATACTTGTATTGGTCAACATTTTTTATCGATAGAAAAGTGGGGAACAAGGTTATTGGCACCGTTACCGAATATAAGCCTATCAGAACGAGTGTAGTCAAAATCTTACGATCATGTTTTTGCCGCCGTTACCGGGGAAGGCAAGTGCGTTCTAGAGATCAAATAATGGAGACTACGATACTAAGTCTAAAAACTGAAGAAATAGAAGGACTAAAGAAGGTCACAATCATGACTATAGATCCCACTTGTGAAGTTATATAGCAAAACCTTCTACTCCTTTTTTGAAGGAAATCACGATCGTGACAGGCCTTCTCGATTGTGACACGGGCATCGGATTCTCCTTCCCAATAAACTGGTTTACTCTTTTCTTTTTCAAATTTTAGACTGGTGTTTGTCTTTTGGGTTTTCGTTTTTAGTTAAGTCTCTCACAAAGAGGATATTGTGTTCTTTAGTGTGGGGGGGGGGAATCCCAAAAATCCAAAAAAATCAAATAAAATTAAAAAATTGAAGAATTTGAAAAATTTCTTGATTTTGTGTTGTTTATACATTATCCATACCTATGCTATACTAACATATGTTCCAAGGTTATTCTGAGTGTTAGGTATTTCAAGTTTGATGTTAGTACATATTTCGAACAGGTTGTTTCGAGTATGACCACACATTGAGAGTGTGAGCATTTTGGCACAACATTTAGCATTTGGTAAGGATGAGTTGTGAGTAACTTTCAGAAGCAACATTCCAAGTAAGTTTTGATATATATTTCAATGCAACATGAATTAGCATAAGTTGTATAGTTTTAGTTTAATGCTACCGATCAGTTTTAAGTTGAGTAATATCTAGCAGTGTTCTTACTATGAGTTTTATATGCTATTCTCGAATAAGTCCTAAAGTATAGAGTGTGTTTAAAGTGTTGGGAAACTATAGCCAGAATACTTTGAAAGTGATCAATAAAGGATGAGGGTATTAAGAGAGAAAAATCAAAAGAAAGAGAGGATAACTAATTTATGCAAAAGGTGAGGAATGGTAAGGAGCTGAAACTACAACCATTCAATGAGTGAAAAAAAGTTGCATAGCATGAAAAATGGGTGCAAAGTACAAATCTGTACTTTAAAAATAGATGTTTAGAAATAAAAAAAATGAGAGAAAGTAGTATAAAGCATAAAATGCAACCACTAAAAAAAGGGGAGAGTGGTATGGAGCATAAAATGCAACCACTAAGAGTGTTTTAGCATCCTAGGTTACCTAAAAATGCCTTGAGATCAAACTTTCGAAAGTGTGCTCCCTTTGTCCTTTATACTTTATACTATACTTGAGAGAAGGAAATTTTCGAGTGAGTATATAACACTTATATGAAGATGCAATTCGGTTGACCTTCCATTAAGAGCAAAGGTATGCAACTAGACTATATATATTGCACATTACTAATTTGTGGGAAATTTTAAACTTTTACTTGAACTTTATGTAACATGGGAATTTGTTACTAACTACGATAGTCTTTCACCAAATGAGGTATAAACTTGAATACTAATCTATACACTTCTATTGTGTTGACCTTAAGTATAAGGAAAAAGTTAACTGTGGGGGTGTGATAAGTGTATAATTACACTTATTATCTTGATATTTTCAATCATATAATGATATGGTTTTGAGTCATTTTATAATTCATATTAAAGATTTCACGTGGTTTATAGTTTTTTATGCAAATGCAGAAACTAGGTAAATCTTGGGAGTAAAATGATCAAAGATGGAATTCTATGGAAGAAGAGTGAAAAAGGTGGAAAAAGATGCATGGAACACAAGGATTTGGCTTAGGATCGGAGTTATAAAAAATCGGCAAAGTTGCAAAGAAGAATTATGAAGAAAAGCATGGTTCACGATCGTGACACCCATTCGCGGTCGCGATTTATTACTCTTCATAAGTAGAAAGTTACAAAGCATTATTCACGATCGTGACATGTTCGCGCTCGCGACTTGTGATGGTTATTGGTTATTTTTTCTCAACTACCAAGCACCGGATAAGAACGATCAACAGCCATCAACTTCCATCGACTGTCAACTGAAAAGACACCTTTTAGAAGTCAACCATTCATGAAAAGGTGCCTTTCCATTGTGGATGAGGATGAATCTTTGCTTCCAATCATATTGAAGTGATGCAACCCTTCGTCAATGGACACGACTCTTCATTTGGATAGATGCAACCCTTCGTACTCTATAAATAGAGTTCAAATTCAAACAATTTCATAGCATGGTGTGGGCAATAAGTGTAGGAAATGAATAGTAGTGTGCGTGTATGATAGAGAGTGAAAATATATAGATTTCGCTATGTTCAAACTCTTAGTGAGAAAAATGTATAAGTTATTCCATTCTTATTTCGATCACTAGATTTCTACACAAATTTGAGTTATTGTTGTATGAGTGTAATTGCAAAGTACTTATCAATAAAAGTTTTTTTTCTTCAACATTCTTTTATTCGATATTCACAAAGAATAACATCCTAGCAGAGGTTCTATACAATTCAAGACCAAATTCAAAGTAGATACAGGAATTGCGGGAATTGATTACTCCCATTAAAGAGTGGATAGGGTTCAATCAACTTTAGCTTTCACTTGCATACCTTACAACTTTACTTTATTTTCTGCTTATACTTTCTCTTTCGAAATTTATAATATGTCTATGAGTCATAACGAGTATTTCTTCTTGTATCATTTATATTAATCAAGTTATATGCTTTCAAGTTAACTTTAAGAGTGATTACGGGGTTAACAAGATTGTGTATAATCATTGGATCTGTGATTATAACACTGTTTAGTGAGCCAACATATTTAGAATGGTAACTTGCTAAATATGGCTATGTGAGAGTGACCCATACTAAGCATAGTAATATTGTTATCCAAGTTCTTATAAGTGTCATAATTCGTTTACCCTAGATTTAGAAAAGTCATTTCATGTGTTGCTCTGCGGTGAATTATTAAATATTAGGTAGTTTAGAATCGTATTTTTTGAAGTTATCTAGTTTATGAAATTTTCCTTATGATTTTGCATGTTTTGCTCTACTCTACTTGTTCTTAGGAAATATCTATATAGTTTACATCTTCTCTAATCTGTTCATGCATATTTCTATTCATCAGTCTATCAGCCAAACCATCCAAACCCTACAATTTATCTTATTTCTTTTGTTCTGTAACTCTAGTTCGTCTTTAAAAACGAATGCCTTTCCAGTGGGATCGATATCTTTTAAAACTACATCGAAACTGTATACTTACAGTGGTCACCATTTTTGTATTTGATAAGCGGTATTGACAACACCTGTTCGTATTTTGAACTTTTAACTTGTCGGTAGAAAAGTAGGAACAAGGTTATTGGCACCGTTATCGAATATAAGCCTATCAGCTCGAGTATAGTCAAAATCTTGCGATCACCCAGCTTTGTGACAAAGGTAGAAGGGTTACATTTGACTCAACAAGTTGCTCAATTATTAACTGTAAGACTGACACAACTATTCTCTTTGCTCCTAGAATTAATAATGTGTATATGATTGATTTATCCCCTATCTCCACCAATGTATGTCTTGTATCTAATGAGGATAATTCATGGCTTTGGCACAAAAGGTTGGGGCACACAAATATGAGCATTCTATCAAAACTTGCCAAAAAGTAATTAGTTGTGGGTTTACCCAGCATCAACTTCGAGAAGGATAAACTTCGCTCAGTTTGCCAACTAGATAAGCAGGTGAAGATATCATTTAGGTCAATTAATCACATAGTAACTAAGAGACATTGGAGCTCCTCCACCTAAATCTTTTTGGCCCAGTTCAGCCCATGAGCTTTGGTGGTAAGAGATTCTCTTTGGTGGTTATGGATGACTTCACGAGATTCACATGGGTAGTCTTGTTGAGTAGCAAAGATGAAACATATGAATCTTTTATCATGCTCAGTAATTGTTTAATGAACAAAATAGGAACTAAAATCAGTAGAATCCAAAGTGATCGTCAACGTGAATTCGAGAACTTTCATTTCAAAGAATTGTTTTAGCACATGGTAGTGACTACAACTTCTCTTCTCCTTTTACTCCTCAACAAAATGGGGCTATAGAAAGGAAGAATAGAACCATAGTTGAAATGGATCGATCCATGTTGAGTGATAATAATCTACCAAATATTTTTAGGGAGAAGCTACTAACACATCTTGTTAAATCTTAAATTGGGTTTTAATTCGTCCAATTCTAAAGAAAACACCTTATGAGATTTGGCGAGGGTGCAAGCCTATGGTTGGTCATCTCAGATCATATGGCAGTATGTGCTTTGTTCTTTACACCAAGGAGCAGTTACGTAAGTTTGATCCTAAGTCTGATGAAGGTATCTTTTTAGGATACTCAACTAACAATAGGGCATATAGAATTTATGTCAAGCGAAATGACCTATTAGAGGAGTTTATGCATGTGGATTTCGATGAATCTAACAATGTCGATAGACATCCATTTGATGAAGATGAAAGAGTAACCAGCAAGCAAATCTACTTAGAATGCCACTCTCTGTACAAAGAGTTCAGCAAGTAGATGAAAAGCAAGTTCAAAGCTTAACTTTTTCCTTTGTTTTTAAATCAAGCAGACTGAAGATGGAATCTTCATCAGTCAAGCAAAGTATTCCAAAGAAGTCATGAAGAAGTTTGACATGGAGAATTCGAAGCCAATGTTCACTCCCATGGCCACTCATACTATCTTAAGTAAAGATGAAGCTGGAAAACCTATAGATAACCAATTCTATGGAGGGATCATAGGATCTCTTCTTTATCTTATAAAGTGTAGGCCTGACATCTAGTATGCTGTTTGCTATTATGCTCGTTATCAAGCTGACCCTATAGAATTACATCTAGCAACTGTGGAGAGTATTCTCTAGTATTTGCAAGGCTCTATTGAAGTAAGTTTGTAGTATCCTAACAGCTCAGATTTCACTTCAAGAGGATTCACAAATGCTGACTATGGAAGAGACAAGCTCAACAGGAAAAGCACCACCACAGGGGGATGTTATTTCCTTGGAGAATGCTTAGTCTCATGGGATAGCAAGAAGCAAGCTTCTATTGCGCTGAGTACATGGCAGCGGGAAGTTGTGTAGCATAACTGCAATGGATTAAGTAGAAAATAGAAGATTACGATATAAAGTCTAAGTGTCTCAAAGTTATGCATGATAACAAGAGTGTAATTGACCTATCCAAGAATCTTGTTCAGCATGGCAGGATAAAGCATGTCATTATTAGACATCACTTCACGAGGGATCATGTGATAAGGGGAGATGTTAAGTTGGAGTATGTTTCTTCAGATGAATAATGAGCAGACATATTCACCAAATCATTGCCAAAGGAGCAACTCAATATCCTAAGGCAACTTATTAGTATGGCAAACCCCATGTGAAGAAGAAGAATAAAAAATTTGGCGATAACATTTGGTTAACTTCGTCTATATTTTAAAGTTTTGAAATCCAACCTTAACTCAATCAAAGGAGATAACATTTGCTTAAATTCGTCTATATTTTAAAGTATCGATGTGAGATTCAGTTTCACGATTAAAATCAAAAGCCCACGATTTCAAAAGATGTGCTTTTAAATTGGAACCATTTTCCGCAAAACTCACCGTTTGACAAAGGTTGTTAATCAAGTGTTCATCTCACCATTAATTCTCTTCATGAGTTGTTGAAAGAGCTACGTATCTCTGAGGCTTCAAAGTATGATATGGATGACTTAGGTTTCAATTCCTGTTATAGAAAATGATGTGATAACTATATTAAGGTTTTGCTCAAACTTAGTCTAGGTGATTATCATATAAATTTGCAATGTTTTACCACATGTGTAAATGCTTTGATTGAGGGTCATCCCGTACTTCACTCAATTGAAGAACAAAATCTTTAAATCATAGTTGTCCATGGTACAAAGAATCGAAGTGCACGTGGTTATTTTGGCAAGGATTGAACTTTGCTTCTCATTCACTTCAAGGAGGCCTCTCCTACTTGGAAATCTCCACTGGTATCAAATAAAAAGTACCGAAGGGACTTTTATAACTTAGTTGATTTCTAGTATGGGAATTGGATTCCGCATATGGTTTTACAAACGTGGGTTAAGTTGTTAAATTAAAACTTATCGACATAGGTGCAATGACTTAAACATGACCTTGTTTGTTTTGCATACTATGTGGAGACTTGACATAATGGAATAATTATGATATACAAGTCCCGAGCATATTCCCTTAGTGTTAATAATTCTAAATAGCCCAGAATCATTATATTCATAATCATATCCATCATATAGGACCTGGACTTGGGCGAGACCAGTGACACCAATAAAATCCCCACAACTATATTAAAGTGGTATATAGTCTTCCCATCATAAGTCATGATATGAACCTTATTAACGGATGTAAGAACATGTACAACATGCCTTCCCTTAACATGTGTTTGGTCATGAGACTAAATGGGGTTAATACCTTAACAAAAATGGGTTAGTTTTCCATATCATTGAAGCTAATGCTAGATTGGAGACACATTTGAGGAGTCGTATAATTGGGTATGAACATCTCGAGAAAGAGAACTCAGATTGATTAGCAATTGCATGAGATGTAAATGGAAGGGTTCAAACCATGATTGTCTTATTGTGGCTTGACCTGCTATAGAGAGGGTCATGATCAGTGGCTATGAATGCTACATTCTAAGGAAAATTGGTTTAATCAAAATTCCCAAATTTAAATAGAAGGGTCTATTTGAATGTCGAGAAAATAGTCTAAATTATGTGATTAATTAAGACCTTATAATAAATGCATGTACATGTACAAATGTCTAAATAAATTCTATCTTATAACTAGGTTAAATATGATCACTAACAAAAATATTCGCATTGATATAAGACCTCTTGTTGACATAAACTATGATGTTTATAATTTCAATGAGTGGTTTGAAACTATTAGAGGAGTTCTTAAGAGCTACTGCCTGGATTATGTTTTGACTAATCCTAGTCCCAACATCCAAGCAAGAATGCTTTTGCGTGTGAGATGAATGATTATGAGGAGCACAAGGGAAACTGTAAGTTTGTCATAAAACTCATGTTAGACCACATGCTCCCATAGTATGCACTAGTGTATAAAAGGTTAGATCTCGTAACCATGATTCATCATCTCAAATTGGTGGAAAATTTAGAAGATGAACTGCTCCACAATAGATTGTGGGGAGACACCTTAGTAGTAGAGTTGGTTATAAACATTTATGACAACTAGGAGAAATTGAGAGAGTTAGGAGTTAAGAACAGTGAGCAGCCTTTGAGGGAAATGGTATTGATGGTATTACCCAATAAATATGATTCTTTCAAGAAGACACTCAAGGAGTGTTCTCCTAACTGTACCTTGACCCAACTTATGGAATTGCTTGAGATTTATGAAATTGAGTTTAGAAATAAACTCAAAGAGCAAGCAAATGGTAAGGACCTTAAGTTGAAGAAACAAAAAGGTTTAAAAGTCAAAAGAAAGCTCATGAAGAAGTTAGAATTGAAAAGGGGAAATGTTTCTCTTGAAACAAGCTCATTGGATGATGATAGCTGTGGCTAGAATATCTGGAGGTATGTTTCTCTACAAATCCCTATGAGTCTACTTAGGTATTAGATACTGGTTAAGGTACTCATATATATACTTCGGTGTGAGGATTGCAGAATAGTAGGAGGCTTGCAAAGAGGGAAATGGACCTAAGAGTTAGAATGGAGCATAGGTTGCTACAATAGATGTAGGGACATATAGCCTTTGTTTTCCCAGTGACCTAGTTTTAGTTTCGAACAATTGCTATTATATTCTTGCTATCACTAAGAATATTATTTTTGTTGCACGTTTAGCAACAAAGGGATTTGAAATTTTATTTTCCAATAATAAATGTCAAATTCAACTTTATAATGTTCTTTATGCTCGTGGAATAACAGTGGATGGTATTTACGTTCTAGATACTAAAACCAAAATTCTAAATATGAACATTGTTAAGAAATCAAGATTGGATAATGAAAAATCATCATTCTTATGGCACTGTCATCTAGGCCATATAAATGAGACTCGCTCAAGTAAGTTACACAAATGTGGAGACTTAGGCCCAATGGAATGGGAATCCTATTGGGCGTGTGAACCTTATTTAAAGGGGAATATGACAAAGAAACCTTTCAAAGGAAAAGGACATCGTGCCGCTAGTACTTTGGAAATAATACATTTCGATGTATGCAGTCCAATGAGTGTTAAGACACATGAGGGTTTCATCTACTTCATAACCTTTATCGATTTGTGATATGGTTATCTGTACCTTATGAGGCACAAGTTTGAAGGTTTTGAGAAATTCAAAGAGTTCAGAACCGAAGTAGAGAAACAGCTTGGGAAAAGTATCAAGACCCTTCGATCTAATTGAGATGGTGAATACTTTAGCCAAGAGTTTTAGGATTATATAAGGGATAATGGTTTTTTATCCCAGTATGCACCTCCTTATACACCCCAACACAATGGAGTGTCGGAAAGGAAAAATCGAACCCTACTCTATATGGTTTGGTCCATGATGAGCTAAGAAAAACTCAGCAGATCCTTTTGGGGTTATGCCCTTGAAAATGTAGTTTATATCCTAAACTGAGTGCCCTCTAAATCATTTGATCAAACTCCATACGAATTATGGTATGGTAGAAACTCGCTCTTTCTCACTTAAGAGTTTGGGGATGTCCTACTTACGTAAAGAGGATAAGTTCAGATAAGTTGGGTGCTAAGTCTGATGGGTATCTGTTTGTAGGTTACCCTAAGGAGACTATGGGGTATATATTTTATGGTTCCAAGAAAAAAGTCCTTGTTTCAAGAAATGCTCAATTCCTTGAGAAGGAGCATATACTTGTGAAAGCTAGTGGGAGAAATCTTGAGTTAGGCACTCAAGACGATAAACAGATAATCAACTAATTATAAATACACATGTTACACAAGATATTATAAGCATGGATGTTCGCCACTTTTCCATTGATAAGTTTAATAACTAATGGTTCCAAGAACTTATTGGTGAGACTTGGCTACATAAGTTTCGTAAGGCTTATCCTCAAATAATGGTGCCAAAAAGTTGTTCATGAAAAATGTAGGTGTTGTCAATACCTCTTATCAAATAGAAAAATGATGACAATTGTAAGTATACAGTTGCGATGTAGTTTGAAAAGATATTGAACCCACAAGGAAGGAACCAAGTCTAAGGGAAAACAAGGAAAGACAAAGTAGAAGAAAATAAAAATAGATTTGAAATTTTTGGATAGGAAGATTAGAATGAAAAGTTGAGTAAATATAGATGTGAAAGATTAGAGAATCTAAATATATAGAATTTTCACTACGAACAAGTATAGCAGAGAAAACATGCAAGTTGAACAAAGATGTTATGACTAACTAAACTAATCTAATAGACTTGGTTCAAAACACTCAGATGTTCAATGATTCGCCACAGAGCAACACATGAAATAAGTTTTATAAACCTAGCGCAAATGAAATAAGACAATTTTGAAAACCTAGACAACATCAGTACTATTCTTAGTACGGGTCGCTCTCACATAGCCACATTTAGCAAGTTACCATTCCTAAAATTTTGGCTCACTAAACAGCATTATATCACAGATCCAGTGATTATACACGATATTGTTAACCCTAAAACAACTCTTAAAATTAACTCCAACGCATATAACTTGATTAACATAAAAGATTTAGCACAAAATATGCATTATGACACATAGACATATCATAAACTTCGAAATAGAAAGTATAAGTAGAAAGCAAAGCAAAGTTGTAAGGTATGCAAGTGAAAGCTAAAGTTGATCAAACCGTATCCACTCTTTAATGGGAGT
>CATIWQ010155296.1:0-15533 GCA_949673415.1 Euphorbia schlechtendalii
TTATTGTAATAAGATTTATTGTAGTTGAGTAAAATAATTTAATAGGATGGAGTATAAAAATTGAAAATAGCTATTAAATTTAGTATATTAATATGTAATAAATAAAATAATTTTTCATCGAACCTGAGTATTTATATAAAAATCAAATCCATTCTACAAAATTTCGAATTTTGACAGGCTCAGACTAGTCTTTTTGTTAAAACTAAATGTCCTAATTCTGTACATGAAAATTGACTCAAGTCGGGCCCAACATGTAACCTGCCCCGTGAACTAGTCTATCCCTAATATGTGTAGTTAAGTAGGGCCTAGAAGTAAAAGCTGAATACAAATTTTAATCAAAATAAGAAAATCGTTAAATGCAAATATATATTAAAAGTAATTTTAATTGGTAAATACATGGACAACGTGATACATTTCAAATAAAGGAGATTAGAGCACTTTCCATTTGGGGCTACTACAACGCGTAAGCTAATAACTTTTATTTACAGTGTGAACTCTGAAAAGTGCTTTAATTATTCATTAATATATATCCAATTTCGTAATACATAATGTTCTATTATGGTGCATTTGGTTGGTAATTATGTCACTTTTACTAATTTTCAGGTATTTGATATATTATATTTGTAATTAGGCCAACTCATGTGCTATTTATATACCCCAAATTGCAAGCCAAATTGGTAAAGTTTGTTCTCTTTTCTTTTGTCTTTAGGCCATTATTTGGGCTTTGCATTTCCTGGTAATTGTTGGAGGTGATTTTTTTTTTTCACTTTTATGTTTCATCTCTAAGTTAATATAATACTACATCCGGTTCCTAATATTTGTCATTCTAGAATTTTTACTTTGGTTCATAATACTTGTCATTTCAAAATATCAATGCACTTTTTAACAAGTTTTTCCTAATTTACCCCTGTATTAATTTGGAAAGAGATTAAGTGTAAATTAATTTATAAATCGGTAATTAAGAAGAGAGAATTTTATTATAAATCAAAGAGAAAATTAGTCATTTTAATAGTGCATTAAATGTCTTATTGGTTTTGATGAAAAATCTAAAATGACAAATATTAAGAATCGGAAGGAGTAACAAATAGCTCTGTTTTACAAAATATCATTGTTTCACCGAAATTAAAGACTATATAGAATCATCTTTTCCAAAATATAGTTGGAAACTAGCAGATATGGTTTTAAAATATATGTGTTGTTAAATTTTCATTTTAAACTAAGAATCATGACGCCAATATAATTTGCTTAAACTGCTTCTCTTTATAAGCTCTTTATAAAACCTTATGCTGACAGATTAACATTGAGTTGTATTTTTACTACCCATACTATGCGATTTGAGTTGTATACTTGTAGTTCGTTTGACAATATATAGTGAGTTGATGAAACTTGACTGAGTTAGATTTTCATTAATATACTAAAAGCCCCAAATAAATGTGTTATTTCTGACATATATTGTTGCAATTTTTTTCAAAATAAATTTACATTTGATGTAAACTTAGGAGTCATTTCCTTACGAATTCTACAATGTTGCACAAACCAAAAGCAATGAGAAATTGTATGGGGATTTAATATTGAATCAGATGAATATTAATGATCTAATTAATGTGTGGGGGTGGTAACGCCTAATGCCCCAATTTGAGTGGGGAAAAGAAAACATCTTTTCATTGTTTGTTATTAGTTTTCATTTTCAAACAGTTAAAATTTTGCATCTTCTGCTAAATAACTCATGAATTATGTATAATAACCGCAACATTTTAAGAATATTTTTTCTTTATTATGTGTAAGTGACCTGCATGGGACAGATTTCAACCTAATATGGTATAGTTAAAAAAAACCGTAATTCAATTTCGTCTCAACTTGTAAAAAATTACGAGTCTTGCTCGGGCCATCATTAAATAGTCATGACCCGGGTCTTGCCCACCTGATTTGCCTATTAATATTTTTTCATTATAAAATTTGAAATTTTCATTATTCAATATTACTAAAATAAATAAAATAACTGCAAAAAAGTATGAAAATTAAGTTTAGATGCAAAACATTTTGTAAAAATATTATTACATAAAATAGATATATTTATTGAACATGTAAATTATCATTTTAAGTTAGCAGACAGACGTAGGTTTAAATTTTTAAACCAATTCATTTCATTCATTAATATCCACTACATTACAAATCTGGATACCTATCCTCTAGTTTGTCCAAACTCAATACTGGAAAGACAGACTTGGATGTCCGGCAAGTCTGTGACCACTTCTACCCACCAAGATATTATTTAAGATAAATAAACTGTTTTACTTTATTTAAGTCCTGCTATCAAGAATAAGTTCCTATGTCAATTATCTTGCTACCTTTGATAAAAGAAGAAAATTATCCAAATAAAGAACTGGCCATTGGCCAATTAGGCTAGCCAGCCCCTGTCAATCTGAAACACTGATAAATGAACTGAATTCACAAAAATAAAAAAGCACAAACTTATCACATAAATTAATATCATGGGACTGTTTGAACAGAAATCAAATCAGATAAGGAGCTCAATGCAACTAATTTCGGTTAATTTTAATATAAAAATAAAACTAGAATAAGGATAAAAACAAAGAAGACTGAGTTCAATAGGAATTAAGGACTGTGGTGATTTGGCACATTCATCGATCTACCAATTTAAATTAGAAACTGATTTAATAACCACCAATTCTTCATGTATAGTACTTGATATATGCATATGATGTTAATGGATTGGCTATTTTTAGCATATTTAATTAGCTGGGCTTTCAAGTGTTTGATTTCGTGGGGTATAAAATCTCAATCAGTTAAGAAACATTCATCAAATTTTTATAATTCAAACAATTTCAAAATTTAATTAAACTTAATTAACATTACTTAATCTTTCAACCTTTTGTATTTGACTTGGCATCTGCATGGAATGGAAGTATAGACTATACTATGGTTTATCAATTTTCTTGATGCTCTACTCACACGCTAATTTTAATATCTTCCCTTCAACTTATTTAGTCATATTTTTTATATTATTTTACTTACTTTTTCATAATTCAACTTGCTGTAAAAATTAGTTGGAAGTTTTGATTAATGTATTGTTTTTTCTACCATCTTATTTAACAATTAAACAAAAAAAGGAAGTTTCAGTGCAATTAATGTTATTTAACAATAACATACTTACGTATAAAAATTAGTTAATTGACTGTTTATTTTATTATAACTTTCAATATATATTTACTCGTGAACCATCACAAGCAAAAAGTCATTCATTAGTGTTACAAATTTATCAATAAGGGAATGTTATACATGGGCTAACCATGTACAACTTAAAGTAGAGTTTAGACTCTAGACGCATATAATGGGATCAAAATATGAGATATATTGAAGAAAACGAAATTGTTAAAAGATTTTGTGGGTGTTTGAAATTTATTCAACCAAAATAAGTATTCTACTTATTTTGAAAAAAAAACTCAGGGGCTTACTCAAACCTAAGAACTCTAGAATTTATAAGTTCAATCTTAATCACTAAGTTAACATATTGATCACAATATTTTGTTACTCCTTAAACATAAAAAATTACCGTTAATAAAAAGAAACTATAAACAACAAATCAAGTGAGTTTTTAGAAACATTTACTTGTACAAGGAAATATATATGAGATATTGAAATTTGGAGGATAACATTAAACTCTCTGATAACACAAGTATATTGATATGAAAGGTCCATCAAGTCAAACAGAAAATAACAGGCCTACTAAGAGATAATTACTCACAAATGGACTAGGCCAGACTTCATCGTAGTATGCAGGGGATACGCAATGACAGTTACATATAATCACCTTCTCAACTATATAATACACAACCAAATAAAATGAGGTAACCACTCAGAAGTAAATGACTTAAAGCTATGTCGACATCCTGGCCTAGCCCCCTTATCTACTAGTGGGATCCCATGACACCAACAACAGTATTCCAGTAAGTAATTAATTACTAATAAGCTGCTTTAAAGTAATTAATTAAGATCATTAAGATACTTTATATCATAAACACAATCTCTTTATGCTAAATACAGACCGTGATGGCTTTGGTATTTGCCAGCTTGCTTCAATACCAATTTATGCAAATAACTGCATATGAATTTATCCACCACTGTAAACTAGCTTGTAATCATAGTCATAAAGTACTGAAAACAGTAAACTCCAATTAATGTCATATATTAATTAGCATTGATATTGACATCTTTTTTTAATTAATTCCCTATGTAATTAAATTATTTCACTAATTGAACATTTTGCTTGTTTGGTCAGCCACGACCAGTATGAATTCTCACTACCTAAATCATGCATTGGCATTGCCATGCCAACTTAAAATCTTTAACAATTTTTATTATTGTCCAATAATAATTATTTTAATTCAATCTTAATAAGATAAACTAATTTATCGTCTATAACTTCAAAATGAAAGGTATTAGGAAAGCAGTCTTAGGAATAGGAGAGCAGTCACTTTTAGTAAATAAAACAGAATTAAGGTGGCCTAATCAGTTACTTGTATACTATTTGATTTAACGTGATACCATGTTTTTTCAAAAACGGTGATATGTCAGATATTGACAAAGAGTAGACGAAAATTAATTAATTAACTATCCAATTGCATAATAACAAGAAAGAGTCAAGTGATAAAACAGTGTTAATTTAATCACAGAGATAAAAATGGTTAAATGAGTCGTGTAAAACCAACAAAAGTGACTTCTCATCCGCAACTAAACCAACCCCACTTTTTTTTTTTATTCTGTTTGGTTATAATTAATATTCTTTAAATAAATTAGTTTTCTTATGCCCTTATATATCTTGTGTGGACTTGTTTCAGGTGTATTTGATAATAAAACAATTCAAAGCCAAAATCATTTTTAATAAAGATACATAGCCAACGAAACTACTAGTCTTGTTGGCCATAATCAATGGATCAAGAGGAAGAACAACATGAAGCTAACAAGACCAATTGTACTTCCTCTCCTTCGGCATGTCCTAGAGGCCACTGGCGACCGGCGGAGGATGAAAAACTCCGGCAACTTGTTGATCAATACGGTGCTCAAAACTGGAATTCTATTGCTGAAAAACTCCAAGGAAGATCAGGTACTAAAAAAGTTCCATTTTTTGTTATCTTTGAAATAAAGAAAAAAACTAGATTATTTATAAGTTAAAAAAATTTTGTTTTTTGTTTGGTTATTACAGGGAAGAGTTGCAGATTGAGATGGTTTAATCAACTAGACCCTAGAATTAACAGAAGGCCATTTTCAGAAGAAGAAGAGCAGAGGCTTCTAGCGGCGCATCGGATCCATGGAAACAAGTGGGCTTTAATCGCAAGACTTTTTCCAGGAAGAACTGATAATGCTGTGAAGAATCACTGGCACGTAATTATGGCTAGGAAACAAAGGGAGCAATCCAAGATTAGTGGAAAGAGGATTTATCAACATGGGTTACTACTTAATGATAACGATGATGATTTTCATCAACAAAGAAAATCAAGGCTGTCTCATGATTTGTTTAGCTCATCAAGAATCGGATTTGATAATAGTTCTAGAGTATTGGAATTCCGAAACCCGAATTCATCAGATAGGTTTTTCTCCCTCCTTTCTAGTTCCTCCACGTCATCTTCTTCATCATCGTGGAGTTTTGCCCTACCTTCCGCCTCGAAGAATTCTTCTTCAGTACTTCATGATCATCATAGTTCTAGTATTTATAGATGCTATCCAGTTGGTTCGAACCGAAGTTCAAGGGTTGTTCCTAGTCCTTTTGGGTGCCTAAAACTAGGAGATAATGAATGCCAAAACGGCAGCCGGATTTTCAAGAAACTAGAGCTGTCGAATTTCTGCGAGAATTCGAGCACATTGATCAAGAGCAATCAAGAACAAGAGCACAACAAGGAGGTTCAATTCATCGATTTTCTCGGTGTGGGTATTCCTTCTTGATCACTTCTAAGAAATAATTTTTATATAATTATATATTATCTATTGGCAGTTTTAGTTTCAGTGTTATATTATTGTTTGGTTTTGTGAAAAATGGAAGTAGCAGTAGTTCAGCTGTCTTAATAATTAAATTATCCTTAACAATAACTCCTCTCTTTCTGTGATTAAATCTTGAAAAGAATATCTGTTCATATTTATGAAGACGTATGATTGATTCAGACATCAGAACCCTTAAATTTCTCTAGGTTTTTTAGACTTTAGGGATCTGAAACATGGATGTTTTTGGGTTGCATTTAAGGCTTTGGATGATACAGTCTTGTTTGCCAAATTGCTATTTATGTCAATGCATTGAAGAGGTACAAAACAGATTTCATGAATTTTTTCTTGTATGAAAAGCAAATTCATTGAAGTAATTTAATGAGTGACACATGGGTTTTCTCAGTTTCATACACATATATGTAATAAGATCTTTTTATAATCATTTCAAAATAGGTTAAACTAGCCATTTTTAGATATCCAAACTGGAGCTAATTAAATTGTGATTATTTCCATGTCAGAGCTTGATTATTAAGTTGATTTTAATTATCTTTGGTTTTGTTTGCTAGGGCTAGCTATTCTGCACTCTCTTTGATGAACTAATTGATTTTTCTCAGAAACTTGTTGAACATTTATGGATATATATGGCTTAGTTGTCAAAGTTTGATTTTAGTTATGGAAAATGAAGTATATTTGATTGGATCACTATTAATATTGTGATAGTCTAAACTTTTCACGATTTGTATTGAATTTTGCCTGCATAAATGAATATGACTATGAGAGATTCATTTGCATAGTCTCATGAGCTAAGTATCTATTAGAGGCTAAGAATCGATAATATGTCTAAATCAATTTTCATCTTTGAATTTTTTTTTGAGCGAGTTAGAGTCGTTATTTTTGGACTGCAATTCAGTTTATTAAGTTCAATTATATGCAATTATAAATTTATATTGAATTCAATTCATTTTATATGATTTTAGTCTATAATAGCCGGACCTTGTATTGTTTTTCTCGAGTCGATGAATGAGATCGAAGTTCCTTTTTACATTTTAAAGTGTTTTCCTATGATGAAATATTATAGGTATTTTAAATCAAAATATGTTCTTTATAATTTTGAATCATGGGTTTTCGAATTTTGGAATATTGATTATTATTGCAACTTGCAAGAGTTGAGCAAAGGGTTCTTAATGTGAAGCTGTATGAAACTTCTTTTGATTATGTATACTAAAAATTGCAGAATCATTTTTAAATAGTCTTTCACACATTAAAGATAATTAGATCACAAATTCAGCTCTTAAAATTCCAAACTTCTCATGTTAAACTTAAGACACTAGTACTAATATACTGATCAGTTATACTCAGAGAATGAGGGATTGGTAGTAAAACTTAGAAACAATTTGGAGAACTTAAAATATGATACTCAACTGATATTCCAATTGTAGTCATTAGCCAACTAATTATTGCTAATTTTAGCTCACAAGACATGATTAAATGGATATTTTTTAAGGATTTGGTGTAAGGACTGATTTTTCAAATTACCTATTAAAGGAATTAAAATCGATTTAAATAATAAGGCTAAAAGAGTTTGTTGTAACAGTTTTATTTGAATTCCGAGAGCCTTTATGATTGAACATAAAAAAAATCTAAAACGCAGAAATTTCCAAAATTTTCCCACATATCAACGTCAAAGGGTAGATTATATGTTTTGCTCTAGGGAAAACACTTTCAATAGTATTGAAAAATGAGAAGTAAAAGACATTCCATTAGATTGTTATAATCAGTGATTTAAAAAGCGCTAGTCGGGCGGCCAGAGCCCCTGCGGCTTAGAGAGATCCTAAATGAGGATAAGGTGGATAGGTATTTTTAAGTTTATAATATTTATTAATAAATTTGAATAATAAATTTAATTAACACATAAACATTGATATAATTAAATTTAAAATTCATGTAGCTACACTTTTTTAATTTTGGTAACACTTTTCTGGGATTTAGCAATGCTCTTTTGAGATTTGGCAGCACTTTCTGAGTTTTGACAACAATTTTTACCTTAATCGTCTTGGAACACCCAATTAGGTAAAATCATTACGGTGTTTCAAAAAACTCCGCACGCGTAAGCCGCTTTTTCAACCAGAGGTTATAATTGAAAGACAAACCATTGATCGATGAAGTCATAGATTCACAGCCCGGAAGCAATCGAGGGTGATCAAGGAGTAAAACTATCACATTTTAAAATAGAAATTTTTTTTATCAATCTTATAAGTTTAGTCACTTAAATTTTCAAGTGAGACATTCTCTTTCTGAAAATTGAGATACTAGATTTGAAAGGAATATAATTTTTTTTACCACATTACGAGGATAGAATTAGATTGTTGAATCTTCTCCATTCGATTGGGGGAATGGAGAGATATAGAGATGAGGCGAGGAGTGAGTTAGGGATTCCATGAAGAAAACAAAACCTAAAATAAATAAGATATAAAATTTGGTATTTATTTATGTATCGTATTTTTGTATGTTAAATTATATAGTTATGTTATAGCAAAGCATTTTTTAGCTTTTTAGTTATGATTTTAAGGCGCTGTTCTGATGTTCCCTTCAACTGAAATTGAATATTGAGTAGAATTAAACTGAACATATTGAAATTGAATTGAAACTTAATATACTGAAATGAATTGAGAATACTAAAACTTAATTGAAAAATAATTATTAATATCAATAATAAAAATATTAATTACAATATAAGTATATAATAACAATAATCCATAATATTTTAAAATAATAGTATACTACTTAAAAATATTAATAAGAATAATCCATATATATTAAAATAATAATATTACAATAAAATTTATTAAGATCATCAATTATAATAATAATTATTATTAATATTAAAATTAATCCTATTTATTGTTATATTTTCACAATAATCCACATATAAATAATCATCAATTATAATAATCATTAAAATTATTACTACAAGCTAGATTATTATTGTATATTGTTATTATTATATATCAGAATTATTATTTTTATTATTATATATAAATAAAAATAATTTTATTATTATTTTAATTATTATATATATTAAAAATAATATTTATTATAATTTTAATTATTATCGATATTAAAAAATTATTAATTTAATTTCTTTATTCATTAAGAAAACCTTTTATTAAAAAATAATAATTATTAATTTTTTAAAAATATTATTAGATACTCTTCATTATTTAGAATTATTAATATTATTGGTAATATTGAATACTGAAATTGAATTAAAACTGAATTGAATTAGTTATTGTATAAGTAAAAAAGAACAGAGCCTAAACCTATATGAAAAGTGTGTCAGTTGTGAAAATAATTCAGTAGCAGAAATTATATATTTAACAACACAACTTATAATTTTCTTATAGTAATAAATGTTAAAATGATATAGCCTTTATAAATGTTACAACTGCAGTTGGTCTAATATAGTAGCAACACAAATCTTAATTTTCTATAATTTTATGTTAAGAATATACATAGTTAAGTTTTTTAACAATGTATCATATAGTAATTGTCTTCCAGTCTGTGATTTTCATGAAACAAAGCCCTAAAAGTTATGGGCCTATGGATTTTATCATGGCCGTGTTCTCTATGTATATGACATCTAATGGGCATATACTGAACTACTGGGCACGAGGGGATTGGGCTCCGTCCTGCTTCATTTTAAGAATTTAAAATTTTTTTATTGCTTTTTTTAGAGAGGATGTTGCAATGTATGGTACTCTAAAAGCGTGCAAAAAAAATGGCACAGGTACAAAATTGTCACGCATCAGCTTTAATTTCGAGTCATGAGAATTTGTTTAAAATGCATTAGTTTATCTATCATTACCACGTGTCAGTTTTTTATTAATTTGATTTTTCAAAGATATTGTTTTTCTAACCACTAAACTTGGTCTAGTATTCACCATAGTATAGGGTTTGTGAGTTGAACTCAATCATCAAAATTTATAAAAATACCCCATATTTCAAAAAAAAGTAATTTTCTTATTTTTCTCTCTCTAATCAGAAAACGACACATGACATTGAGAGGGACATACTTGTACATTTTTTACAAATTCAAAAAGGTATTTGAATTTTTTAAAAGTTCAAGATTGAAACTAAATTCTTTATACAAGTCAAGGGATGATCAATGCATAAACAATAAGAGCATTAGTTAATTTGTGAATTCCAAATCTAGATGTCATTTGAAATAGAAGTTTTTTATAATGTGGTAACAGTCTTAAAAATAAATAATGTCTATTCATATATGATAAGAATAATAGATTGTTTATTCCCTTTTAAAGTGTATTTATTGTAGACAATATCTATTTGGTTGTCTACGCCTAGACAATCAAATAAACATTGTCTGCAATTGATGATGATGATGTGATACATATGTGTCACATTATATATGGAAGATGAGCTACACAAACTATTAAAGATGTATTTTCAAATTGATTGTCTATTAGAGCATCTCCAATAGTTAGTCTATTCTATGCTTAGGTGGTACATGGAATAGACATTCAAATTAAAGACAATGATAAATAGACTAGACATTTTATAAATTTGTCACAATAGATTGTAGATTCTAATTATCTATTTGGCATTTAATTATATTATTTCAAATTAAATAATAATAATCAACCAATTGAAATCAATTGAGCATTATATAATATTTAATTGATGAGTCATCTAGTCTATTTGATTGTCTATTTGTGGATAATCAAATAGACAATGTTGATAATAAATGATGACACATCATCTAAACTATGGTGAATAGAGAATCTATTGGAGAGCTAATTTTTGATATAATATCTATTAATGCTTATGTGTCAATAATTGGAATGGAATGGACATGCTATTGGAGATGCTCTTACATCCTTTTTGTCAAGACAATTTGTGAAATAAACAAGCTACTAAAGATTCTTTAGTAGCTTGTGGATTCCAAGTCTAGGTGTCATGTGGAATAAAAGTTACTTTTGATGATGCGGCAATAGTCTTAAAACTAGACAATGTCTATTCATAAGATAAAAATTGTATATTGTTCATTCAATTTTAAAGTGTATTTCTTGACAACCAAATAGACATTGTCTACAATTAATGATGACACGTAGATGTTATATCATATAGAGAAGATGAGCTAGACAAGATATTAAAAATGCATTTTCAAATTAATTGGCTATTTCTTCCTAAATGTCATGACAATTTTTGGAATAGATAACCTACTGTGTTCGATATGAAAAGAACATCAACCAATGTATGCCATGTGTTATAGTAGGTAATTATAGTTTAGGCCATTAAGGCCTAATGCATCTTGAACCCCCTCAACTTGTTCCTAAGTTTTATATTCCCCCTTGAACTTTGAAGTGTTCTCAATGCCCCCCTTGAACTTGTCTAAACTTTCTCAATGTCCCCCTGAACTTGTCTAAACGTTCTCAATTTCCCCCTGAACTTTTAAATGTTCTTAATGTCCCCCTGAACTTGTCTAAATGTTCTCAATTTCCCCCTGAACTTATGTAAACCGCACTCCATCACCCCTCTATCTGAAGAACGATTTAGGGATTTGGACTTTTGTAACGTTAGAATATTAACATTGGGATATCTATTTCTTCTTTAATTTTTTTAAATAATTTTTTTCATTAACGCTCTCATGTTTGTTGGTCCACTAACGCAACTTGTAACGTTGGATTGAGGGTGTGTTGGAGAACGTTTAGACAAGTTTAGGGGGCATTGAGAACATTTCAAAATTCAGGGGAAAATTGAGAACGTTTAGACAAGTTCAGGGGGGCATTGAGAACGTTTAAACAAGTTCAGGAGGTAATTGAAATCATTTAGACAAGTTCAGGGAGCATTGAGAACACTTCAAAGTTCAGGGGGAATATGAAATTTAAGGACAAGTCAAGGGGGTTAAGATGCATCAGGCCGGCCATTAATCACCACTTCAATGATATCATCATGCATGCTTCACCCTAACGTAACGCCGATTTTAAATCCAGCCATCACACAAAATGATTATACTCTTATCCCATCTCTTCCGGTTTTCAACGTTACTTTTTGTGTAAAGTCATCTTTTTAGTTATTTTATTGTGACTTGATTTCATTATAGCCATCTCCACCCTACAATCTCATTTTTTATGTCAAATTTCATTTTATTTTATAATTTGAATTTATTATAGTATTTTTTTACAATTTTACATTTCAAATTTTTATATAAGAGTAAAAATAATTTTTTGAAAAATAAAAAGAATAAGTATTTTATAGATTAAAAAACATTAACATTCTAATTATATATATTTAAAGTAAAAAAATTTAGAAAATAATAAAAAATTGAAAAAATAAAGAATTTGAAGTTGTGAATAGTATTACTTCAAATTTTAAGTAGCATTGTTCATACTTTAAAATTTGAAACTTGAAATGAAATGGAATTATAACCACTCACTTCATTTCCAACTCTAAACTCAACTTTTGAAGTTGTGTTGGAGATAATCTAAACAAGAAAATATTATTATTGTTTTCATCACCATTAAATTAGTAACATAAAATTTTTTTAATTATAAAGAGGACCAAAGTAACTTAAATTTTGTAAAAAACAAAGTCAAAATTCAAAGGGATCAAACAGGATATAATACGTAGAATCAACTTAAAATCGTCAGACAATTCGGGAGTTGAACTTTGTTTGTAACTCACTATAGGCTTCGGAAACAAAAAAAAAAGTGTAGGAACGAGATATCCAACAACAAGAAAAAGGAAAAGGATTGAATAGTGGAACTCCAGTACATTTGGTAGTATGAAACCTCTTTTATTATTCAGGGGTGTTTCTCAAAAACTTATATTTTTTAAGGAGATAAGTGAAAAGTAATTCTTAAAAGAAACTTTTAAATTAAAAAAAAGAATGAGAATTATTTCGTTACTCAACTTTCAAATTAAAAAATTTTTTAAAATATTTTTAATAAATTATAAGTTACGAGAAACACCGGATGAGTGCTACAAAAATTGTTCCAACGTTAACAAAAATCATTCTAATATATAACCATTAAAAAATCAATTCCTTAGCCCACTTCACGGGCGCCCTCAATTTCCTCGTGAATTTTTGTCCACCACTGCTCCTTAATATTTTTTTATTCAGGTTAGTGTTATTTAATTATCGTTCTTCTTTTGTCTGTACTCTTGTTGTTTCCGGAAATTAAGATTACAAAACCTTGAGTAAGTTTGAATTTGAACCCAACTCCCTATAAACTTTTTCGACTTTCTTTACTAATTGATTGATTGATTGGAATTAAAATGGAAAATTCACAAATTTTTACAACGTCATAGAATTCATCATATAATGAACATTTCTAACAAGCTCAAAACATGTAGACTGTATAGTGAAGTAGTTGGTTTGTTTTCTTTACAATTATAATGGACCAAATAAATCTTTTCAGTGTCAACATTTTCAAACAGTGAGTCCCCACCACAAAAATAGTATTATGTTGGCTTTCTCTACAAAAAGACTAAACTCCCTTGCTTTATACTGTCAAACATATATACTCGAAAATGGGTCAGGGAAAAGGCAGTGCAAAAATAGCCATACTCACTTTGGTTGTAATATTGTGCTTAATGGAACAAGTCAATGGTGCCACTTACACAGTTGGTGGCTCTTCCGGTTGGACTTTTAATGCGTCTTCTTGGCCTAAAGGCAAAAGCTTCAAAGCTGGTGACACCCTCGGTATTTTTCTAATTTTCCCTCATCTATAAGAAAAAATAGTTATTTTTCTATTAACCAAGCCTGAGTGTGTTTGAAAATAATTAATTAATTAATGTGGGAACTGGCAGTGTTCAACTATGATTCAACATCACACAATGTGGTAGCCGTGAACAAAGGAGGTTATAGCAGTTGCAACGCTCCGGCCGGTGCGAAATTGTTGCAGTCAGGGCAAGATCGGATTAAGCTAGTTAAAGGGCAAAACTACTTTATATGCACTATTCCTGGCCACTGCCAAACTGGGGGGATGAAGATTGCTGTTAATGCTGCTTGAACTTAAGTACCCGGTTTAATTATTGATTACTGAGGATTATTATGTATTTATGTTTTTCTTATGCGGGCGTTAGTTCTGTTACGTGGGCTTTCTATGTTGGAATGTTTTTAAAATAATTCTGTGTTATATTCACGGGATTTTTAAGCTTTGTGTTATTGAAGTTGTTTGAATTAGGCGCACCAGATGATTCATTTGCTGTTCAAATTTGTGCGTGTCGGTTAAACTGTAAATTGCTGTAGATATGCAAGTAAAGATCACGTTTTATTTAAGGATAATTCCAGACCCAAACCAAATAATTACTGGACTAACCAGCATAGTTTTTGGATAGCAGACTTGTATGACTTGTTGTCAATAACAAGTCCACAAGAAATGAAATAATTCTATTGAAAATTTAATTGATAATTAATTTATAATAATGTTCATGTCTTGTCATCTTTACTTTTTACTTGAAAATGCAAATTTGAATAACGTTTCATACCAATATTTGTCTGTACTCCTATAAATTTGAAATGTTTGTCTCCTGTGAAACTCGCATCTTGTAATTTAATTTAGAACAGTTTCTTTCTTTTGTTAACAAAGTCCATCAATTTGCACCTTAATAATCTAAACAACGCTCACGCAGCTGTCTAACATTAATCACCAATTTATAAACTATTGTCGCGGACATTGTCATCCGGAGCATAATTTATATGCTTTGTTGAAAACATATGAAATTTTTGGGTTATTTTTTTGTTTGTCATATTTTCTTATTAAAATTTAGGCTTTACAAATCTATAATTTTGCAAAATTCAAAAATTAAGAATATTTTTTTTCTTTTACATAAAAGGAGAAACATTTTTTCCTTTTACCCTTTTTAAGTTAACTTTGTCAACCCTTATAACTACCTTCTCTCTCTTATTTATTTTGAATTTTGCAACTTCAAACGTATATATCTCACAAACTGTTGATTTTTTCGAATCGATGATTTAAAATATTTTGTTCGTCTTAATTTTATCTTTAAAATGACATACACTTTTTTTTTCGAAAAAAAATTAATGTTTCGCAATCTTATACAGTGTATAATTGTGGTATAATGCCCTTTTTACTGCATTTTCATTAAGTCTTTATAAATGGTGTAAAGTTGTATAATGAATTTATATAGATTTTTTTTCTCATTTATGTTTATAAAATGATCTATTTCCCCATAAAAATCATGACATGAAGACCTTAAACCTGATATGAAAGCTCTTATACATGGTATAATAGTGGTTATTTTTACAACAAAACTCATTTTCTAGTAAAAAAAATCATTTATCGTAATCTTATACATTGTATAATACTTGTTTTACTGCTTTTTCATGAAGACGTTATACATGATATAAGAGTGGTATAACGTATTCTATATATTCTTTTTTAAATAGCATTATACCACTCTTATACATTGTATAATGTCTTCATAAATAATTATGATTCTTATTATACAGCTTTTATACTATGTATAAGATTGCGATATATTTTTTATTT
>CATIWQ010155345.1:0-21063 GCA_949673415.1 Euphorbia schlechtendalii
AAAAAAAGGGGAGAGTGGTATGGAGCATAAAATGCAACCACTATGAGTGTTTTTAGCATCCTAGGTTACCTAAAAATGCCTTGAGAGAAATCGATCAAAGTGTGCTTTTTATGTCCTTTATACTTTATTCTATGCTTGAGAGAAGGTAATATTCGAGTATGCATATAATACTTATACGAAGATGCTATTCGGTAGACTCTCCACTATGAACAAAGGTATGCAACTGAACTATATAAATTGCACATTACTAATTCGTGGGAAATTTCGAACTTCTACTTGAAATATTTTGCAACGTGGAATGTGATTCTCATTGCAATAGTCTTTCGCCAAAAAGATACGAACTTGTTTACCAAATTTATACACTTCTGTTGAATTTACCTTAAGGACAAGGCAAAAGTTCAGTGTGGGGGTATGATAAGTGTATAATTACACTTATTATCATGATAATTTCACACTATAAACAATATAGTTTGAGTCATTTTTATACTTCATATAAAAGATTTCACGTGGTATGTAGTTGTTTTTTATGCAAATGCAGATACTAGGTAAATCTTGGAAGTAAAATGATCAAAAGTGGAATTCTATGAAAAAAGAGTGAAAAAGGTGTAAAAAGATGTATGGAACTTAAAGATTGGGCTTAGGATCGAAGCTGTCAAAGATCGGTGAGGTTGCAAGGAAATTTCTGAAGAAAACTCCATTCACAGTCGCGACAATCATTCGCAGTCGCGACCTGGTCACTTCAGAACAGAAATCTGTCAAAGGAAGATTCACGCTCGCGACTTGTATATCGCGGTCGCGACTTGGACGGTTTTCTGGTATTATCTTCTTAACTACCAACCTTCAGATAAGCATGATCAACCATCAACCGCCATCAACTACCAAAGAAAAGACACTTATCAGGAGTCAACCAATCATGAAAAGGTGCATATCCATTGTGAATTGAATCAAGGCCTCTCAACCAATCACATTGAAGAGATGCAATCTTTCACCAATGGATGTGACTCTTCGTTTGGATAGACGCAACCCTTCAAACTCTATAAATAAGGCTCCAATTCTTCACAAATTTTGTGCAGCATTGGTGGGGTGAATAGTGTGAAACAGTAGAGAGGAAAGCATAGTGTGAAAATATAGTGTGTGTATAGTTAGATTCGCTACATTCTTAAGTGTTAGTGAGAAAATGTTTAAGTGATTCATTCCTTGTTTCGATCACTAGATTTCTCTATATATTCGAGCGATTGTTGTATAAGTGTACTTGCAAATCACTTATCAATAAAAGTTTTCGTTCTTCAATATTTGTTTGTTCGATATTCGCAAAGAATAGCATCCTAGCGGAGGTTCTGTACGGGCCGAGACTGAATTCAAAGCAAACGTAGGAATTGCGAGAATTGACGACTCCCATTAAAGAGTGGATACGGTTAGATCAACTTTAGCTTTCACTTGCATACCTTACAACTTTGCTTTGCTTTCTACTTATACTTTCTATTTCAAAGTTTATGAAATGTCTATGTGTCATAATGCGTATTTCGTGTTAAGTCTTTCATGTTAATCAAGTTATATCTATTGGCATTAATTTTAAGAGTAGTTTCGAGGTTAATAATATCGTGTAGAATCACTAAATCTGTGATATAACGCTGTTTAGTAAGCCAACATTTTTGGAATGGTAACTTGCTAAATGTTGCTATGTGAGCGACCCGTACTAAGCATAGTATTGATGTTGTCCAGGTTTATATGATAGTCTTAATTCGTTTGCGCTAGATCTAGAAAAGTCATTTCATGCGTTGCTCTGCGGTGAATAATTGAACATCTGAGTGTGTTGAACCGAGTCTATTAGATTAGTTTAGTGAATCGTAACATCTTTGTTGAACTTGCACGTTTTCTCTGTTTCCTTAGTTCGTAGGGAAAATCTATATAATTAGACTCTCTCTAATCTTTCATACCTATATTTACTCATATTTCATTCTAACCCTCATATCCAAAAATATTACTTCATATTATTTTCTTTATCCCCTTTCCCTATTTGATCTTTGGAGCTAGTCCTTCCCTGTGGGATAGATATCTTTTAAAACATCGCAACTGTATACTTGCAATTATCATCATTTTTATATTTGATAAGAGGTAATGGCAACACCTATACTTTACTCGACCAAGTTTTTGGCACCATTAATATATAGCCAAACTCTTTGCGAAAAAGTTATTAAACTTATCAGTAGAAAACTAGCGATCACTAGGCTCGCCAGCCCGGCCAGCATAGCTTCGTTGGGTTCTTTGCGATACTTTTATATATTTTTTTATTTTCATTATTTTTTTAGTTTGTTTATTAAAGTCAAGTTTTTAACATAAATTGGTGACTAGGAATATTCCCATTCGAAGATCATTGGAAGGTCTAAAATTGTGTGATCTAAGGATAAAAATCCTGAAAAGCCATCAACATCGAACGCGAGCTTATTCAAAATCCCATGCATATAATATGGTAGCCAGAAAGGATATAAGCTTAGAATACATCTCTACGGATCAGAATCTAGCGGATGGGTTAACAAAGCCAAGCCATTCACTCAAAATAAGCATGACCACCATGTTAATGAGTGTGGCATGAAGCACATGGGCAATTGGCTCTAGTGTAAGTGGGAGTTTGTTAGACATGATGTATGTCCTAGAGTAAATTAGGACGATATGTCTTTATTAGTCACTAATGTACAAACAGTTTCATATTATTATTTATCAATAATAAGGCATCTTTGTTATATATCGATGTTTGAATCTAAATTATGTATCTAGCTAGTATTATATATATGTTATTAAGTATATGTATATGTTCATTGATATAATAAGACAAAGTTCGTGACTATTCCACAGCGTGAAAGTGCGAGGACATAGTGGGAGAACTGTTGTGTGAGAAGTACACAAGTGTTACTATGAAAAGTCTAAATATCGCTAGTCATAGTTTCATTGAGATTGAACATCAATGAAGCTGATAGACTTGCATGTGTAGGCTTACTCCTTGGATTTAATCCAAGCAGCTGATCTCACGAGCTTAAGGTGGTACCTTAAGTTAACACATGAATGTATTCGGGTAATGCATTAAAGACTACTATAAGACAAACATTCAGAAATTAATATATCCATGTGTTAGTGTCATGTCTTATTGCAGTAGCATTACGAATATCCTCAAACCTGAGATTTTGGTTACCTTGTGCGGGAGTTGCTATACTTTGGATCATACTTATTCATACCCTAGTGATCAGGATGATACGGGTGATTATAGGTATAGTGATGATGTTCATTGGTAAGTCGAGTAGTCAAGATGGGATCCATAACTCCTAATATAGTGATATAATGGGATTTGTACCTTAAGGCCTCTTGTTGAAGTGACAAACTAATAAACATCTTATCAGAGTATGAGATTGATAGATTGTGTTTTAGTCAATCTCGATGCATAAAGGCAAGTGGTGTTCTTCATGAACAAGTCTAATTCTAGGATAGCTAAGGCTATTACATGAGCTAACACTTAATACGAGCTCAATATACTATATGGTACTTAGCCTGATGGAAGGAGTGTATTGAACTAGTTATTATTTCAGAACTGGATAAAGTCATAGGCACATGACATTCCATGTATCAGGAGATCATACGTCTTTGCTAGAAAGTCATTTGATCGTTTAGAGTTATCGGGTTCCATATCGATCTAGAACACTGAGCCTAAAAGTTCCCGGATAGGAAGCCAAGAATAGGTTAAACCTCTAGTGGTTCTATACTTCAGGATCTTATGAAGTCACACACATTGGGCCTTCTCCAAACTGAATAAAGAACTTATAGACGGGGTCTACACCGAGAATAAAAGGGAGAGCAAACTCGTTTTGGATGGACCGATTTTTGTCAGACCAGTGTACCAAGAAGTAAGGGAAAAAGGGTTCAAACCGAACCAGAAGGCAAAATTCTCAAGAAGTAGCCCGCACGGGCTCGCAAAGCCCATGTGGGATTTGTGCAAACATCAGTTTTGTGGAGCATATTTATCCCCTTTGGGTTATAAATAACCCCCTTCTCCTACTCCTTTCAACTCACTTTAGCTTAGCCTTCTTCTGAGTTTTGACTCCTTTTCTTCATGAGTTTTTTGCATGGTCCTCCATGAGTTTCTCCGCTTTCTCAAGAATTCCTTTGAAGGCTTATTCCTATTTTGGAAAGAGTCTTCTTAGTTATATTTTTGGGTTAATCTACGAGCAGTCTAGCAACTGCTTGTTAACTACCGAGTTCTCCCTATACGTGAGTTTTTGGTCTTGGGGTCCATGTGGACTAATCATAGAAGTCATCCTGATTTTGAGGCTTGTGCAAACGGAGTGCAGTCGAATTGCTCTAAGGGATCATCGCATCAAAGGGGAAGGCATGCATCAACTGGTAATGCTCTAAACTTAAATGTTCAATTTCTTTTATTAAGTTTTATAAACCTATAAGCATCTATGGAATGTTTCAATTGAGATTATGTTAATTATGTCATGCTTAGAAGATCCTTTAAGGTTAATCTTAAGTTCCGAAATTCCACCGTGCATGTTACATGTTCAATAACTGACTTAATTAACTAACACCTTTGACATATAAGAAGCTTTTGGCCAAGGATTGAGAGTCTTTGATTAAAGGATTTTAATCACGTTTGGTCATGTGGAAAGGTTCTTGCCTTTCTTATGCAGGGAGATTGGTTCTAATTAAATCAGTATTTGTCAGTTGACCGGTTTATCTCATGTCTTTATTTAAAATTTCGGTTGCAATTGGAGAGAAACTTGAAGAATGCGTGAGACATTTTCTATGGAATGGTAGGGTTGAAGGTCGTTGTGTGAACAGAGTATCTTGGGATGTTATTTGTTCAATTTATTCAGCTGGGATGTTAATTTACACTACTTGTCTCTATACCGGTCTTCTTTTCAAAATGATTTGGTGCATTCCCGACTTAGGTGCTAATTCACTTTGGAGGTATCAGAGTTTTTATAATGTTGGGATTTCTAGCAGGTTTTGCATTGAAGAAAACTTAATTCATTTCTCACCAATTTGGAAAGACATTGTTAAGGCTTGTACGCTTGATGACAATGTTTTGATTTTTTCCGTGTCATGCATTCCTACACATGTTCATAATGGCATGATGACTCACTTTTTGTTGGACAAGTGGCGTGGGACCTTTGCCCTCAAAAATAGCTTTTCAATTTTATTCTCCCTTGCAATGGATCAAAAGGTTTCGGTTTTAGTGGCAGGAGAAATCACCATTTTCTCCACTGGTAGGCCAGCATGGAACGAATCTTCGGTTAACAGAGTAGGAGAAACTTCGAGAAATAATAAATTTATTCCAGTGACTACTGACCCCATTATCCCAATAGAAAACTAAGAGACAATCATTTTAAAGTAAACTAGAGATGCACAACTTGAATTCTCAACTTGTTGAAATTCTATTTGTTTTCTCAAAATTAAATTTTTGTTTGGATACTTCTTCATAACAAGTTGACTTGCAAAGAATTTTTTTATGTTGCTTCATATTTTTTTCATATGATCATATTTTACGTCCATATTGTGAGATGTTGAAATCTAAAGATCTTACTATTCTTCTTTGCAAAGATAGTCTCTTAGTTTGGAATTTCTTATTTAGATGGTTAGATGTGGTTTATGCTTTGCCAACTTTGGTAAGAGATTTTTTTTGTTAAATGGAGGGAACTTTTCTCAAGTGGGTTTTAAGTTAGATTTTTGCACTGCCCTTTGGATGCTCATTGCATGGAAACTCTGGACGCACTAAGAACACCACTTTCTCGTACACCGTATCAGATGTCATGAACAATTTACTCTGGTTTCCAACTGTAATATTGACTTAATCTTGAGGTCCATTTTAATATAGTGTGACTTTTAATTGAAAATGGATTACAAGAGGTGCTGGTTGTCTAATTTCCTTTTTCTCTACTAGTCTCATTTCTTATAAAAAAATCTTAAATATCTAACCAAATGTGTTAGATGTTCCATAAATTAATCTAATTGACATAATTCAAAACGTATTTGTGAATGTGATACACTAATTATTACTTTTCATGTTAATTAATAAACCTAATAAAATAATGGGTAAGTTTTAAAGTTGGGATGAAGTACGAATTGAATTTTTCCCCAACTTTTGTGCCGTAACTTAAAGCTCAAGTTAGTCCCTTCTCCTTCTTACATTCTATGGGAAACGAAACCGTCTTCCATCTCTTTATTACCTCACGTGAAACCTATTCCATAACTCCAGTAACCGTTTCTCATTGCTTTAGTTTTCATTCCAACAATTGTTTCTCCTTGATTTCAGCAGCTCTATCAATCTGTACCTCTCCATTTCAACAAATTCTCAAAAAATATTCAAATATTTAAATTCGAATCATCTTAAGTTACTTGTAAATCATCTCTGCGAGTTGAGGTAAAGTTATTTGAAACCTAAATCTGCTTGAAATACATATTTCTACTTCTATTGTCACTGATTTTCAGAAACTACCTAGATAAGCTAACAATGACACCAAACAAATGAAAAGTCCAGTTACTGAGAAAAACACAAATAAGGTAACGAAAACCGAAAGGAAATTTGTTTGGGAAAAAGGCAGAAAAGAAAATCGAAATGCCACAGATTGAGGTGAACTTCGACTACAAACTGCGCGATTGAAATTCATTGATAAAATGATGAAACAACGGAAAACCAAAAATAAGTAAAATGAAACAAATGTGATAGGTAACTGGAAGAAACCTAGTAGGAACAAATTCAAAACACATATCCATTAGTACTATAATAATAAGTCTGGTAAGTAAGGCCTTCTTCTCTCTTCACCTTCAATTTGATTCAGTTAAGTTAAGTTAAGTTCAGTTAAGTTAAGTTCAGTTCAGGTCCATAAATTTTAATTTTAATAATGATTATTCTAATTAATCTTTAATAAAAATTAATAGTATTAATAAAAAAAAAAGAAGACCAATGATAAAAATATTAATATAGAAAAATAATTATTATTTTATGTAGTTAATATTGATTATAAATATAGTTAAAATAATTTTTAAATAGTGATAATTACTAGTGTTATTGATATAATAATAGTATTAACGTAATTATAATATAATAATATTTTTATTTATAAGCATAGTATTAATTAGTTAGAAAATGTGATATAGGATAATAAAATAAAAATATTTATTAATTAAAACAAATATTATGTTTTAATAATTCAATAATAAGTGATAATTTGAATCCAAACTACAATATATTATAATAATTATTATTTGTTCACGTGTAATTGTAACAATAATTATTATTTGAATAATAAAATTTTATTTAAATGAATTTACGTATTATAACAATTTTTATTATTAATAGTATTAAAATTGTTTTATTAATTATTTTATATAGGTAGTTATTAATAATATTATTTGTAATGATTATCAATAATTTATTTATTTTTATAATTATTGGGTTTTACTATTATTTTAATAATTAATATATTTATGATTAAGTTCAATTAAGTTCAGGTTCATTAAGTTCAGTTCAGTTCAGGTTTCAGAAGTTGAAGAAAACAGGGCCTAAATGGTAGGAATGTAGTAGGAAGAAAATAAAACCCTGAAAATGAATAAATGTGGTAGGTAACTAGTAGGAATCTGATAGGAAGATAGTGGGAAGAAAAACAAAACGGTGAAAATAGTAACTTAGTAAGAAGGTAGTACGAAGAAAAATAGCAATGAAATTATAAAAACCTAAAAATAACTCAAAATGAATATAATGTGGTAGGAACCTGGTAGATAGATAGTAGGAAGAAAAAAATTCACTATAATTAAAAAATTAAATGTGATAGGTAACTGGTAGAAACATGGTAGGAAGGTAGTAGGAAGTGAAACAAACCAGTAAAATATCAAAAAAATCTAAAAATGAATTAAAATGAATCAAATGTGGTATAGGTAATTAGTAGGTACCTAGTATGAACAAAAAAGATTACAACACATTTGAAAATGAAAGGACACAACAATGAGAGAAAAATGTGGTAGGAACACAAAAAAAATTCTCTAAAGTATTCAAAGATAAAGAAAAAGTTCGGAAAATAAATTTTCATATAATGATGCATGGGAAACTAACTTATTTATTCCAAATGAGTGCACCTATACAAACTTATCTATTTGTCAAACACAAAATGAAACACAGAAGTGCACATGACCTTGAATTACAACATCATAGAAAATGCCCTGAAAGATGTAAAGAAAAGGCTGAGGGAATCAAAGTGCTATGTGTGATTAGCAGATTTGCACAAAACAGAGAGTGAAGATGATATGCACAAAACAATTGCAGATTTGTATGATTAGCTAGAATTCATTGAGAACATGGACAAAGTTTAGTTTGACAATCTAGGTTTATTTTGTTTTCACTTTTATCACAAATACATCATCAATAAATAAAAGTCAAAATTTTGCTTAAATGCAATCTCAGAGTGTACCTAGTAGCAAACTAGTAGGAAAAAAACTAAAACCTCGTTAGATTTAAAAACTACTCTAAAAGAAAGAAATAAATAATAATAAGCAATTGAAAAAAATAATGAAAATGCATTAGAAGTTATTTAAAATGAAACAAAGAAATGAACATAATCTGGGAGGAGCCTTGTAGGGTCAGAAAAAACATTGTTATAGTAAAATATTAATTTATAATCAATAAAAAACAATAAAAAAATTCTTCAACATCAATGAAAATGAATTTAAACAAGATTTCTCATCACTCATAATACAAAAGCTGAATTTGAATAAGTTGTTCACATTTGGTAGGAAGCTAGTAGAAAAGCCAACATATGTCCATTCCCTAGGCGTCTATCTCGTTAACAGTATTGTACAACATTTAGAATCAAAGAAACTGAATATGCTTCAATATGAATTTTCATTTACTCAGCGTCTATCATAGCCAAATCATGTTCTTGTTCTACCATTGAACCTAATGAAACAAAAAGGTGTAAAATAGTTTTTTATGATATAATTAAATGGAAAAATAGAATTTATAAAATCTAGTAGGAAACTAGTAAACCTTGTATAACAACAGAGAAGCAAAACTCTAAAAATGTAATTGTTCCAAAATCTACTATAAAACCAATGAAATGAACAATAACTTTCAAAACATACACAAGTATATCATATATAACAATGAATATCCCACATCAGGGTAAAAATATAAGAATTACAAACAAATATCATCATCCTACCACCAGCCAACCAGATATTTAAAAAAATTAACTAAAATGTTCAAATCACATCTAAAACTAAATCTAATAGCACAAACCGCTCTTGTATTACAAAAAAAAAAAAAAAAAAAAAAAGAAAAAAAGAAAAAAAATAAAAAAAACAATTAAAATGCATTAGAACGTATTATGATATATTTGTGAAAAAATAGTTGATTACAGGACATTATAAAGGAAAAACAACTTGACAGTGCACAAATAGGTAGAAGAACAAAGCACTCTTGCATTACAAACACTACGCCGTAGATGATATGTCACAACAACGATAAAATGTTGACTAAAGTGCCAAAAGTGTTACAAAAGCACTTGTCGCAACACTTTTCCATGAAAAAAGTCGTTGGTGATGCTTCCCTTGCAAAAAATCGTTTTCGCAACACATTTTTTTTCGCAACACTTAGAAAAGTGTTGTGACAAGTGACTTTTCGCAACACTTTTTTTAGTACTTGCAACGACTTCTGTTATGTTGCAAAAAATACCAATCTCCATCTACATTAACGGCCGTTAGTTTTTTCGTAACACTTTTGTTATTTATTCGCAACGCTGTTTTTATAACACTTTTAGGATATTTGCAACACCATGTCCAGTTTTCGCAATACTTATTAAAAAAACACTTATGTCGCATTTGAAATACTTTTTGCGCTTATTGCAACACATTTGTAAAAAACACTTAATTGACGCCATAATTCAAAAAAATTGAAATTCATTTTTTTATATAATCATAATGCATAATATTCAATTGTATACAAATTCAAACGAGAACTAAAAAATACATAATACTATACAAACTAAAAATAACGCTAGTAGAAATATAGTGTTTTCAAAAGTATCTGAAAAGATTCTCCAACCGATCTTTACACATCTGAATTTTAAACCACTCGCCATGTGTGTGAAATATTACTCTTATCATCTTCATAAGCAATGGTTCTTCTATGTCCAGCCTCCTCCTATTCACCATTCGTAAGTTCGATATACAAATTGTAGAATCCTCGGGTACTGCACTTTAATCATATAGGGGCAAAAGGACCAACTATCAAAACCCAACAAACGTTTATCATAATCTTATAAACAAATGATACATGTCATTTGAGATTGAATGGATCCAAATAGCATAGACAAATAATTCCTAGCTACTGCATGCTATGCATTTTTGAACTGAAACTATATGCATTGATCTGCAAAGGTTAAATCATACGCTAAGAATCTAGAAAATGCAACTTATTTTGAGAAAATGTTAAGCAAACTGATACAAAAGGTTTGTTTTAAGGATGACCATTAAACACCAAACATCAAATTTTATATCTCAGTCAAATGTAGTAGCGGTATGCAAAGTTACAGGAACACATTTTAGAAACTCTTCAAGCAAGTTATTAGAGTTCAGAAATAATAATACAATTGGTAGGAATATTATTGCTAGAGCACTCCACCAACATGCTAACTGTGAAGGCTAAAGACTTAGAAGTTAAGGGCATAGTTCCAATATAAAGTTCACGTTATGACATAAAGCCAATTAAAACACTAATGGAAATATCTAGTACTCACCTCTTTTAATGATGGCATAGGCAAAACTTTTAGTATTACAAAAACCTTTTGAACAGGGGAAGTTATCTATGCACTGCACTGCTGTTCTGGAAAAGGTAGAACGATAAAGAAATAATTAATAGACATATTTCCTAGAACAGAAAGGAAGAGATAAAAGTGCACTAGTTTTCCCTCCTACCATCATGTGTCAGATTCCAATTGGTTTGCCTTTTTGAAGATGTCACTTTTCAATATTTTCTCTTTTCAATCAGAATTTGACATGTACCGGTAAATTGGTGCACTTTTACCAAGTTCAGAGGTGAAGTGGAACTTTTGAAAGTTTAAAGTGACCTATGAAAAAAGTTATAAAGTTGAAGGGAGTCTTGATGGATATGACTTTACATAAATGTAAAAATTTCATTCAAATGTTTATTTAGTGTCCGAAGAAACTACATATATTCAGTGCTGAACTAGTTTAGTTTAGCTTATTATGTGCATTACTTTCCAATTAATGCATAAAGCCTTCATTTAACAAATAAAGACACAAAGAACATTAAATATCGGTACCATATTGAGCATGATTATATTTACTAATTATGAATAGATTTGTTACACATCAATTGTCATAGAAATTAGACATCAAATATCCATTTTAAAGGTCAGATAGAAAAAATTGGGTTACAACAACACCATAAGAAATATTTATTTCCAAAATTTCTAGTTATAGTTACCTTAATCTTGATCCATTAACTTCTAATGTAAGAACTGTAACTCCATCATCAGTAACCCTAATCAAACCCTGCAATAATCAATCAAACAATCTATTAATCAAAATCAGACAATTAATCAAACAATCTCTTTCACGGAAGGAGAGGGAGCCAAAGTGTAGCAAACAAGATACCGACCTAACATAAAAATAATGCAATAACTTGGAATGCTTTACATGTACCCATCAGTTGAAGATTCTCCGCAATGAAAGATTGCTTATTGATAAGCAAATTTCATTTATCACACATGTCGAATCCCAACATTATGACAGAAACAACTAATGAATTTATGGTGCCGAGTGTCAAACTGATGACAAAATGAGATGAATTTACTGCAAGTTTATTATAATATATTCATAAAGTAGCTAAGTACCTGAAGTTCATGCTCATTGAACATATCAATCCAATCCTTCTATATAAGCCGTTGAAAGCCTCTCAAGAAATGAGAGCTTTGTTGGCGTATCTGAAATGTTTACCCACAGATTAACCATCAGTTTACAAAAGACAGTCCAGCACAGAACTGAAAGAACAAGTTGAATGTGTTCATGCACCTGGAAATTCAAACGATGATTGGATACAAGATGAATATATGTAATAACATTCTCATTCGTAACACGTATGTTTTTTCCTTGTGGAATCAGTTCCTCTTTTGTTTGTTCTCCATATTTGTTGTTCATAATGACAAAGTAGAGTTCCAACTCAGAGATTTCACCTTGGTAATGCTGAAGAAAAAAAATAAAAAAATTATATAGCATAACACTTGTGTCAGAGTAACAGGTCAAGGGACCATTTTGAAGGAATCGATTATGGAAACCAAAGCATGCATTGAAAGCTAAATGAACCTTCAAGAAAATGTGATGATGATACAATTCCGGATCCAATGAAGGCAAGTCATTTAGATAGTTGAACCTGCCAAACCATAAAAATAAACAAAAGATAACATGCTTAGTTGAGCCTAATAAATGATATAGAAAAAGTAAAGACATGAAAAACATGCCCAGCATGTACTCATACGATTATCCAAAGACAACCTGATACTCAAAATCAACCAATAACATCACCATAAACCACAAAAAATGATGTAAAAATATTCCTAAATACTTTTTGCAGAATTAACGATTCTCGAAAAATGAAGTATAACAATAAGTTGAGCCCGATTAATCTAGCATAAGCCACTGGACTTATACTGGTGACCAAATTTCAACATGCATAAAAAATTAACTAGGCATGAGCATTCTCCAATACAACTAAGTGCTAAGCTTAATAGAGATCCAACCTGAATGGATACTGACCTGACAACCCAAAGCAAAAAAAAATGAGATCAGACTAAACCATTTGATAAATAAAATGTGAATCATAAAAAAAATAGCTGAATCTCAGCCAACAAAAATGATAAAGCTCTCTTTTTCTGTATTCTACACCGTCAAAGTTCCTCTCTTTATGTACTTTTGCTTCTATTACACATAATGTGATAAAAGACCTCTAGATAATAGGGTTAAAGGATCAAGATGAACAGTTGGAGCAACATAACATGCTTAGATTTAATCACCAGTAATGACTACTATTGAAATTCTTACTATAGATGATTCTATAGCATCAATGTAAATTTAATGTAGATTTTCACATAGAGCCACAGATAATAATATTCGAATATAATCCATTTTCAATTTTAAATCATGTAACAGACCCCAATTGAACTATATTGAAAGAATATATAGACAAGTAAATAGTGTAAATAAAAATGCAAGCGAGGCGCTATCAATTGTAGCACTATATATCACCACTGATTCACCAAAGATTCACCAAAAAGTATTTAGGAATATCTCCGAGTTGGAACTCTCACTATGTAGCACTACAGTATTCACAGAGTTTTCTCCCAATGAATGACTTTTATGGGATACATAACGGTTTTTGTAACTTAGAAGGTGTGGTATAGATATACTAGCATTACAAAAAAAGTTAGCTGGGTAAGATGAGGTATTGAAGTGATTGATGAGGTAGGATTTGGGTATTAATGATTCCCATTTACCATGTAATTTACCCTCAGTACTCTTTTTACTTTTTAGTTCAAACCAAAAAGAAAAAATTAACACTAATATTTTCATTCCCACTTTTTAGTTGAATAAGCCAATAAGAAAGAGAATTCACCAATTTCCATTATCATGCCAGGTGAATAATAGCCCAACTAAAAAACCCCTATAGGAGAGGATTATTGGTTCTTGGTAGCATTATTCACCCAGGTGATAACAGTACTATCAGTACAATGAAACATAACCCGCGAACTTGAAGCAATACATCTACTCCGAAGAAAAGATTATTCTGTGCGAATGTTGTACGAAGTTTCTCATTTAACATGTTTCTATTCCTATATTCACTGAGAAGACATAAAACCATATTAGAAAAGCAAGCTTACAAACTAAACATTAGGGCTAGATCTGTGGAGCAAACATAATTATCTTCATTTAACAACCGCTTCTACTGCAAAATGCGAATTCATCATCAGAGGTAACCACAACTTATAACTCGTATTTCACAAAACAGAGACAATGCAGAAGTTAGAACATTATGTAAAGTGAAGAATCTTCGAAAGAATCAGTTAAGGTAAGTTAAAAATCAGTAACTAGATCGATGAGAAAGAGTCGATTCGATAAAATTACCTGCCAAGGAGAGGCGAAAGGGTGTGAATTCCGCCAACAGATCAACCGAAAGGGCAGATTCAGCCATTAGGAAAATGAAAATCAGTAGAAGCACATGAACAACAAGTCAATGAAGCCGTGATTTTCTAAAGAGGAGGAGAAAGCGACAGTGGAAGCAGCGAGCATGGAAGCGCCGAGAGTGAAAGACCCCAACGAGAATCGAGAACCGGTGGATCTTGAGAACTGCTGCAATGGGAAATGTTATTAGGATTAAAAACATAAGAGAAGTTAATAGATTTTAGACGGAACATGACTTTTTTTTAGAGTTTGTAAATTCTTTTTTATATTATTGATAAGCGTGTCTGTCAAATAAATGAGCGGGAGATGAGCCCGCCACTATATTTCACTATTCATGATGTTTTTTGCAATGGTAAGTTAAAAGTGTTGTGAAAAAAATGAATTTTGTACGCTTTCTCAGTTATTGCAACACTTATTTCACATGTTTTGATATGTGTTGCGACAAATCAATTATTTCTTCAAAATTTGCAACACTTTCATGCAACACCAACAATTTTGGTTGCAATAGACCATTTATGGCGTGGTGCATAACTAAAGAAAAAAAATCTTAATATATTGGAAGATAAGAACAAACTTACCACAAAAGCAAGAAGATAAACATAAACAACAAAAGAAAAATGCAATCTATAATTTCTTAACCTCCAACTAAGATATTTCAAATATCTGCATGCGTACTCATTGGAAATTATGCTTAAGAGAGATGGATGTAGGTGCCTAATATGAAAGATCCACAAATATTTTTGTGTAAAGGCTGATAGAGTTCAACCCAATTTTAAAACTATCAAGATTGAGATGTGTAACAGTGAATCCATGTCCTACGAAAACGAAAGCATAGTAAAAATAAAAAAAATATCTGATGCATGTTATTCTAACAAAATAACAAGAAAAAGAACGAGTAGAAAACTAAAAGTGGTGAAAACACAAATTTTATTCTTGTATAAATATTGCATTTATATAAATGAATTCTTCAAAATTTGTTCTTAAGTTAGTTAAACTTATTAGTAAACATAAAAGTAGATTTATTTGTCGCCGGGCTGGATTAGACTTTTTCGAAATTTTGATTAAAAGCATCAACTCAAACCCGTTCCGAGTTCATAATTTAAAATTTCAGGTTCGGGCCAGGTTTGCTTAAGGTTCATGAGGTCATTTTCAAGTCCGGTATGTGACTCATGAATATTTTTAAATTTTTATTGGATTAAATGGAAAAAATAACAAAATAGATAAAAAAAACCTGTTAACTTTTTTCATATACTTGCAATATTTACTCAAAATCTTTAATATTAAGTAAATATTGTTGTAATCAAGTATAAAAAAATTAATTGAAAAAATATAAAAATTTCAAATAATCAATAAAATAATATATAAATATATAATAAATAAAATTATTATACCTCGGATTGGGATTGAGTATTCACATGAATATCAAGTGCGGTCCGTGAAACTTCGTGATTTATCAATTTCGAGCTTGAACCGGATTTAGTGAAAATATGAGGTATAAACACGATCTGTGAGAACGGGCTTGGACTAGATCCATCGAGACTCGTCCCACTGAATAGTTCTACATAACAGTTTGTTAATTTCATTAATGAATGAAAAATATTGCATTCGACTCAAGTGTGTGAATTTGTATATTGTTACAATTATTTTTTATGCTAATTACCACCGTACTTGTATTCCCTTCTCGTTTACTCAGTTTATGTTTTCAACATAACTACATCTTGTAAAATGTGCCAACACATTATTGCATTAGAGCATATTTAATAGTTAGTTCATTCTATTAATTGTTTTGATACATAATTAAGAATAGATAATCAACTAAAAAATGACATTACACTATTTTCTCTCTTTAATATGACATTGTACAATAAATGTTGCGTAATGTTTATTTGATTATTTACATATAAACAATCAAATAAAAGTTTGAATAATTAATTTAATATTAGTTTATTGATGAAAGATTATTTAGCAAATGATTTAATTTTTTGTTATTACTTTATTTTGAAAAAAATATAATTGAAGATCATATTGTAGCTACTTTTTAAATTGTTTTGTCTATTTTATCACCTTAACATTGTGATCTTCTATATTACATGTCACATAATTCTAAAATAGACAATTTATTAAAGATGCTCCTACGGTGATAAAAAAAAAGGAACAAAACTACATCCAATGACTTTGAAGCTACAACATTGTGCAACTATAGTGCTTCTTCTATCGAAAAATGTAACAATATTTTTTTTATTAACCTATATTAGGACATGAACATAATTGTGATGGGGCAAAACAACAAATAAAACCTGCCCGCATTCGAAAATATTTCCGCCATGCTTGAGGGCAGTTTCATCTTTTCACTGAAGACACGAAATAAAATTGAGCCACATTTAGCAACACCTTAAATTAATGATTGAATAAGTTTACTCGAGAAAAGGTTGACCATTTGAAATTAAAAAAAGTTTGTAAATGAAAATTTCAATTGCAATTTTACAAAACCCTAACATCAGAGCTGTAAGTTCTTAGTTTGTCTCTTTCTAGCTGTCATCTGCGCCAAGTGGTAAATGACAAGACTATCGACAGCGACTTTTCTCAGTTATCGGTGGATAAACGGTAAAAAAGGAGGCAGGCAACTCGCTTTTACGGGCCATTTCTATTTTTTTGAAAGAAACTTCAATTTCATTTTCATTTGCATTATTTTATTGTTATTTTCCACTGTTTTTATAATATAAAAGTTCAAAAGTGCATATTCCATTCAACTGTGTGTAGTAGACCAATTGCTGGGATTTGGTTTCGATATGAACAGTCTAATTAGTTGGATATTTAGTAGTATTGACAGTGCTCCCATGCCCATCTAATTGCCATTTTTAGCTTTTAGAATTCCACGATTTATATTCAATGTTCATTCATCACCATTCAATTATTTCATAGTCGATCTTTAATTTGGAGTGATTCTAACTGGATTTTTTTAGCATAGTGATGTCAAGTTGCAGAAATAAATCCTGCATTAACCTGAATATCAAACCCAACTAATACCATTCACCTCTTTCTTAGGTCTATTAAAAAGGCCTTTCAATTTTGATTTTACTAATTAGCGTACTCAATTTTGAGGTTCAAAATGAAGTGAAATGTCTTTAGTTTCATTATTCACAATTCTATTTTTTACAAATATTTTATTTTTTTAAATAATATTTTAATTTTTTTAAAACAATCTTATAATCTGAATATATATGAAAATTTAAAAATAAAGATCTCAAGGTGAGATCAAAGAATTAGTTACAATAGAAAAGTTCCCGGGTCCATAAGAATATTCGAGCTAGAAAAACTAATTGTTTTACCTTTACAAGAAAAATAAAACCAGGTGTCTTCCTTTGAAAATAGTCCTGTGAAGATAAACTTGTTATGTCTTTTCCAAAGAGACCAGTTTAATGTATGTGAAGACCGTTTTGGGACACTAGTGATTGCAGGTACCAACTTAGTTGGGATGTGTGACTCTAATCTTTCCTAACTCAGCTTTTCTCTTCAAAAAAAATATATCAAAATTTAATATTCATTTATTTTTAGAAAAACCTATTTATTTTATTTTTTAAAATCATTTTTACTTTTATATTTATGATTCTAAAGATTGAAGTGAAATTTGAGGTGTAGATTTTGAGTAAAAACAAGTAATTTTAAATTATAAAGTAAAATTAAATTTAAAGTGAAAATTAAAGGTGTAGAGTTAGATATACCACGAGGGAGTTTTGTTTGAATCCCATTTTCTGCATAACTTTAAAAACTCCTTACATGGTTCATCTACTCATGCATTTCTATATGCATCATCAGATTTATCCATTTTTCTCATTTAGCTTACGGCCCCTTAATATTTTAAAAGCTTCTCAGAGCTTTCTAGTTGATTTTTTTAAAAATATTTAATGATTTTTATATCTCCCATGAGTAATGACACGTGGTATTCACATGATTAATAGGCGCAATTTTGTTGATGATGCGAGGACAAATTTTTCAAAAAAAATTGGAAGGCGAAAATATGACAAATTAATGAACTTTATAAATTTAACGAAATAACACAAGTGGCGGAAAATAAGAACCAGATATAATTGATTTCTTATTATATGAATCAAAGTCGTGCCGGAGAGTAACGAGGGTGACAATGGCTTAGCCGCTTAGGTCAGATTATGAAGCCAATTTTTCCGCAGCCAAATAGCACAGCTGGACTGAACAATTCAAAGTATCAGTCATTGAAATTGCTTTATATATAACGTGGTCCTACTCAAAACGATGCGTTTTGATCTTTTTAAGAACAGTAATAATATTGCTATTAAATTTGAAAAGCATGCTAAAGAAACCGCTTTGAAACATTTTTCATACATCTCTTTACACTTTATAGCGAGTAATATTAACAATTTCTTTTCGATGATCCCAGAATTTCATTTGCATTTTTTTGATACAATTTCATTTGCATTTTTCATTCCTGTACGGCATATTCCGATTACGAGTCGGAAGGTCATTAACATTGGAAATTTTCTCAACATTCAATCTTCCAAACTCAAATTCCCAACCAAGTTGCTCAAAGTCCTCCTTTTGGTTTCCTCTAAATTTGGGGGTAGTAAAGTAGTCTAATTACGAAAATCGGAAAATTTGTCATTCGGTACTCGAAGATCGTATGTTTCTAATTTCATTGGCTGTTTAATGGAGTATATTTTGAGCTTTTCTGGTGAATCTAGTATTCTAAATCCCTTGTTTTTTTCTTACTCTGGTGGTTATTTTTGCTTTTATTTTGCGATGAAATTGAATTAAGTAAACAGTGTTCATGTTCTGTACCGTACGTTTGACTATCAAGTCAGACAAATATTCGGCTTCTAAGGCTAGTTTTCAATCTACTGCTTTTTATTTTTCCTGAATCAAAATTTTAATTTGGTTTGGTTATGGATGCTATGCAACTTATTCAAATGTGGTATCGTACAGGTTAAAATGACCAGGCCTAAGAAATACCGAGTCAACATTTTTTTTCTCTTGCAATGCAATGTTACAGGTAAATGTCTTTTGACATTAGTTCTCTCAAAATTCCCTTTTCGTGGCTGATGAACTATCTCACTTTTCCGTGCACATTTTAATCGTTCAACTAATGTACTGTGTTGGTTAATTTCCTAATTTTAGTGAAGTATTCGTTGTTTTCAGTTTATCGAAATATTATACCGCTTCTACATGTGTTCCATGAATTTCGCCATTATTTTTAAAGCAACAATTTTCTTTACGATTTTGCAGTCACAATGCAAGCCCAGAAAGAGAGACACCTGATAAGCAATATTAGAGCATTGCTGCGCCAGATGCATGGTGAACATGATACCTCTCCTCTTGAAGCCGTAAGTATTTATTTCAATTCTCTTGAGTTAATTAATATATGGAGACAGTAACAACGGTGCTTATTTATTAAGGATAGTCAATATAACATCAGTTCATTGAATTTGTGTACCAAGTTTGGATGATCCGGGTCAAAAATCTTCGGAGTTGAATACACTCTTAACATCTTTCTATGTCTTTTGTTAACTCCGTTCCCTCCCTTTTTGCAATTGGCATTGTTTTGTGCCTTTCCTTTACATTCTCTTAAAGATTAAGCTCTTACCGTAAATTTTGTCTGACAATGTAATGTTGACTGGTAAGATTAAATAATACAATGCTATTTCAAAGGTTGCAAACTCCTGCACTGAATTGCAAATTGGTTTCCCTTCTACTTAATTAGGTTCTTTCCTTTGAAAATAGCTTCAAGAGTCAGGATTGAAAGCTGCAAAACAAATCATGACCTTGTGACTTGATGCTGTGATAAAAAAAGTAGCTTTCTTCAATCGGAAATGAATATTGTCAAGCTTATTTGGAGGGAAATTAAGCTTTTGGTTCCATTGATGCATTGTTAACGCATTTGGTAAAATCCGTTATATTGACCATTAAGTTGTTTTAGTTCCTCGAAAGTCTTCTTATCTTCGTAATCTTGCAAATAGAACTTGAATTTTTTTGACGAATAAGTTTTTTTAAGAATTTTTATATAGATTCCAAATTTTGGAACACTTGATATCAAAGAGATAAGTTATTAGTCCATGAAAATTCACTTAATCTCACATGGCTCACTAGCTCTGACTCTAAAAGAATTGACACATGATTATTCATGAGAGAGCTATACGGCAGCCTCCAAGCAAGTCAAATAGCCATCTTTCTTGTATATAAAGGGTACAATTCCCTATGAGAGGTAATTCATTAATTCTACCTCATTATTCCATATTGGTTCTTCTTTATTCTCCCATGCTTCAGTATGAATTTGGTATTGGAGTGACTACGCTGGCCAGGTCGACATAACCCTCTAACATCGTTGTTGTCTTGTAGGTCAGCCTTGTTTGATTCCCGCTACATCAACACTAAATTTTTTTTTTTCATATCACAGTCCTTAAAAATGAGGGGATTTGAATTTTTGGAGATTAAAATAACTTACGCTTACCAGCAACTTCAAACTAACAAGCTAAAGAAATTATTAGCAGATGATAAACCACATTTTTGTACATGAAAAGAATCATACCAAGTAATCGTTGCAAGGAACAACGACAAAATAATCCTCAAGTATAAAACTATCCAAAGATGTGCGTTGGTGAATAGAACTTGAAATTGAGATGAAGTTAGCCATTGTAAATAATAATATTGTAAATTTAAAATATAGTCTGTCATTGAAATCAATGAATATAGTAAAGTTTATTTTTTAGGTTTTCTTATCGATTATATCAATGTTGATTCTTACAGCACAAGTTAAATTCCTCAACAAATGAAAAACATTCCAGAATTCATCCA
>CATIWQ010155436.1:0-27140 GCA_949673415.1 Euphorbia schlechtendalii
TACAACTTTGCTTTGCTTTCTACTTATACTTTCTATTTCGAAGTTTATGATATGTCTATGTGTCATAATGTGTATTTCGTGTTGAGTCTTTTATATTAATCAAGTTATATGCTTTTGAGTTAACTTTAAGAGTAGTTTTGGGTTAATGAGATTGTGTATAATCAATAGATCTATGATTATCATGCTGTTTAGTGAGCCAACATTTTTGGAATGGTAACTTGCTAAATATGGCTATGTGAGAGCGACCCGTACTAAGTATAGTAATATTGTTATCGAAGTTTATCGTGTTAATTCATTTGCGCTAGATTTAGAAAAGTCATTTCATGTGTTGCTCTGCAGTGAATAATTGAATATCTGAATGTCTAGAACCAAATCTGTTAAATTAATCTAGTATACGTAATATCTTTGATGATTTTGAATGTTTTCTTTGATATACTTGTTCGTAGGGAATATCTTTGTCCTTTTTATCTTCTCTAATCTTTCATACATTTATCTATCCATCAATCATTCCAATCCTCCAAAATAAATTACATTATTTTCTTTTATTTCGTTCCTCTTGTTGATCTTTAGAACTGGTTCCTTCCCTGTGGGATCGATATCTTTTAAAACTACATTGTACATGTATACTTGCAGTGGTCACCATTTTTTTATTTAGATAAGTGGTATTGACAACACCTGTTCGTATTTTGAACTCTTATCTTATCGGTAGGAAAGTGTGAGATAAGGTTTTTGGCTTCTTTATAAAATATAAATCCTCAAAGTTAGTAGAGTCAAAACTTTGCGAACAAACGACATTGCAGTTGCAGAAGGCAGAAACATTCTACCTGATTTTCCATCCCTAAAAATCCAAATTTTTTCAAAAGAATTCCCCTACATTGGGATTCCAAGTCATCCTAAACTAAGTATAATCAATAAACTAAGCCTAATCATTCACCAATTTCACATAAAACATGCATTTTCATGAAAATAAAACCCTAGGTTTCAAGTATAAAATCGGGAAAAACTCAAGTTTGAGGGAGTTTTCAGGTTACGTGGGCCACCAAAGCGTGATCCCCGAGCCTCGAACATAAAGTGTTGATAGGGGAATCGAAAGATAACCTGATGAAATCGTCCCCCCTTTTGAAGCAATATGCCTCTGCCTCAGAGTAAAACTTGAAGCTTGAGAATTTGGGGCGAGGATGAAGAGATGACGAGGAAATAACCTTCGGGTTGCAAGACTTAATTTTGCACAACATTTTCACTAGAGAGTGGAGGAATAAATTTGAATAAAATAGGGGAAGGGGGTTATTTTCATATGAAGTGAAGAATGGGGGAAAAAGTTAGGTTTTTTTTAACCTAGAACTGCGATGTCGTTAACGACATTGGCAATGTCGTTAATGACATCACCCCATGTTGTTAACGACATGGGCTTTCTTCCCAACCCATTTTTGTTCTTGTTTAGCCTACTTTCATTTTATTTCACACCAATTCAATTATAACATATCACAACCTTATTAAAAGGCACGGAGGGCAATAAATTGACCTCTAGGGCTTCACGGAATATTTTCAAACTCGGTCGAGCAGCCTGAGGAATTAATACACATTAATATTTTAATTCTTAATTGAAGGGGTAAAAATTTTTGCTTTCAACAATCACAATCAAGGAATTAAAACATGCATTCATTACTTGTTATTGCTCCTAAACGGCTTTTAAAAACAGTAGAGAGGGGGTGAAAGCAGTTCTTGGTTTCTTTTTTATCTTTGTAAAAATGTTTTACCACATTAATGTTTTAGATACATGATGAGTTTAACGTGCTAAGCTGGGTCTAAAAACAATAAACTACTCAGCATGGCCGGCATAGTTTATCTTCAATCGCTGTTGAGTACTCTACTTAGCTCGGATTGGTTTCTCAAGCAAAACAAGTTAAATAGACAGAACGATGAATGAGATCAATGCAATAAAGGCACACATATAAGGTTAGAACTTTCACACATGAGATTTTATCCTAGTTTGGCCCATAGCCTACCTCTAGTCCCTAGATTCCTTTCCAAGCTTTAATCCACTAGTGATTCATTCCTTCCTTAGGCGGAGAACCCTTTACAGTGAGTAGAGAAGATTATAGAAAGTACCCTCATTTCTAACTACCTCTCAAACTCAGTATAGGTACCCTTCCTAAACTAACACTCAGATTTATCAAAAATTAATGTGAACAGAGGAATTCAACTTATAGAAAGTTGAATCCTTTACAATGTAAAATCTTAAGTGTCATTCTCTCTATTACAAACAGATATTGACAATGAATGTTGATTACTTGAAATGGAATTTCTTGAAGTTGGGAGTATTTGATTAGAGTTTCAACTCTTAGAGAAATTCGAGGTGATTCACGAAGTTTGAACGTCTGCTCTAGTCTTCTATTTATAGTTGAAGGTCTTGGAATTAGCCATTACAAAATTCTCGTCCTGACAGCTCTTTAATTTCTTGTATCTTCAAATCTTTCAAATTTTCCCGTTGGAGATAAATTCCAAGATGTTTAGCGATAGAGTTTTCGAATGTTGAAGCGTGAGATTAATCCGTTAATCCAAAGTATAAAAAACTCATTTATCTTCAAGCAATCCATTTTGATAGAGAGGCGTGCAAGTTGTAACATCAAATTCTATAATTCATTAACTTGCTGATGTTGCGAGTTGAGCGGAGACACTGAGAAGTGACACATGTTAGAGGATTCCTTTTATCTTGGACTTTAGTGAAAAATCTCCAACATTCCGTACTAACACTTTTTCTTTGTGAGGACCACTGGAATATCTTCTATAATTTCAGTGCTTTTTCTACTGAAAAGCATCAAAGGAATATTCCGCTTCTCATAGAAACTGTTAGTAGCACAAGTGTCATTTATTTCTCTAAGTGTCAATGATATACAACATTTTTTCACAAAAAGCTAACTCAGCACAACTGAGTAAATATCTTATAAACTATGTTATACTAACTCAACTCAGCTTTTCGTACTCTAAGCTGTAACTTAATTAGTTACTTAGTAAAATAAGTTATTTTCCCTTAATCAAACTCTAGTAAACTTTATTAATTAAAAGTATACTTAGTACTCAATTAATTCAATATCCTAGTTAGGTTGTTATTTCCAAAAAGTTTTAAGTACTGTGAGGTACTATTAACTTGTGTTCAACAATCTCCCCTATTTTGGACAAATAACAAACTAGGTAGTAGAAGAGATTAATTGAATAGATAGTTTAAAGATATGGGAATACCTGGAAAGTGATATACGACTCCCCCATGTTGAGTGAATTCCTTAGTTAGTTTGGACTCCCCCATACTAAGTGGATCTTCTTCAATCAACTCAACTCCCCATACTTAAAGGAATTTGCTTCAAATTGGGATTTTTCCTTACTTCATCTTTTCTTTAAAGTTGGTCTCAGCATATATTCTTGTAACAAACTATATGTGAAAACATACATGCATTCAACAACAAGTATTGAGTTAAGAAGCTCTTAACTTTAACTAGATGGATAAATTTGTAATTTCCATTAATTGTAAAAAGGATACTTAGTTAGTTCACAAAAAGTTTCTTGAACTAAGATTACATGATAAATCTTATTACAAGCTCTATTTATCTAGTCTACAGCTATCTACGATGCTGAGAGCTTGATGATCCTCCTTTGAGATTGTTTGATGAAGAATGATGGTGTTGATGCTATTGGTGATGCGATTGTTTTTTATGAGTTTGCTAAGACTATTGAGACTGAGGATCCTAAGGTTGACACAAAGGTCGGCTAGATAACAAGTGTCTGTCTTGCACTGCTATCCTTGTTACGTCTTCCACTACCTTCTCCCCCTTTGTTAACTGGCCTTTCACAATTTGCTCCAAGCATAGGTTAAAGGAGTCGAGGGTAGCTTGGAAGTTCTCTTGCTTTCCTATGATGGCTGGTGAGATTTCTGATTCAGATTGATCATTCCCTTTGAGATTTAGGATGTCTTGATTATTCATCTCTTCAAGAAGTAGATGATGGCATTGCGTGAGATGGGCTATTTGATCAAATCCTTGGCAGGCAAACAATTGAAAGCATTGCAGCAAACCGCGAAAGTCTGAAGCAGAGATAGCGATCTTCATTTGAGACACCATATCAATGATTTTTGGACATATTGAGTGCATTAATCTAGCTATGAACTCAATATACCTTAAGTCATACATCCTAATAGTGACCTGATAACTGTATAATTACACTTATTATCAATATAATTTTACACACTAAACACTATAATTTAAGTCACTTTTTATATTTCATATATAAGATTTCACGTGGTATGTAGTTGTTTTTTGTGCAAATGCAGATACTAGGTAAATCTTGGGAGTAAAATGATCTAAAGTGGAATTCTATGTAAAAAGAGTGAAAAAGGTGCAAAAAGATGCATGGAACTTAAAGATTTAGCTTAGGATCGAAGCTATCGAAGATCGGTGAAGTTATAAGAAGAATTCTGAAGAAAAACATAATTCACAATCGTGACAACAATTCGCTGTCACTATTTGATACTCTTCAGAAGCAGAAAATTGTCAAACAAAGATTCACGGTCGTGACTTGTATATCGCGATCGTGATTGGGATGGTTTTTTTGTTAAATCTTCTTAACTACCAACCGCCAGATAATAATGATCAACCGCCATCAACTGCCAATGAAAAGACACTTATCAGAAGTCAACCAATCATGAATAGATGCCTATCCATTGTGGATAAGATTAAAGCTTCTCAACCAATCGAAATGAAGTGACACAACTCTTCGTAAATGGACACAAATCTTCGTATGTTTAGATGCAACCCTTTATACTCTATAAATAGGACTCCAAACCTCACCAATTTTGTGGAATGGTTGGTAGAGAGAGTGAGAGTGGCATATATGGTGTTTAGATAGAGAGAAAAATCATGTAGAGTTTGTTCATTCTAAGTTAGCGAGAAAATGTATAAGTGATTCGAACCCTATTTTGATAACTAGATTTCTCTACATATTCGAGCGATTGTTGTATAAGTGTAATTGCAAATCACTTATCAATAAAAGTTTTCGTTCTTCAATATTCATTTGTTCGATATTCATAAAGAATAGCATCCTAGTGGAGGTTCTGTACGAGTCGAGACTGGATTCAAAGTAGACGCAAGCATTGCGGGAATTGATGACTCCCATTAAAGAGTGGATACGGTTTGATCAACTTTAGATTTCACTTGCAAACCTTACAACTTTACTTTGTTTTCTACTTGTACTTTCTATTTTGAAGTTTATGATATGTCTGTGTCATAATGTGTATTTCGTGTTGAGTCTTTTATATTAATCAAGTTATATGCTTTTGAGTTAACTTTAAGAGTAGTTTCGGGGTTAACGAGATTGTGTATAATCGCTGGATCTGTGGTTATAATGATGTTTAGTGAGCTAACAGTTTTGGAATGGTAACTTAAATATGGCTATGTGAGAGCAACCCATACTAAGCATAGTAGTATTGTTATCCAGGTTTATATAATACTCTTAATTCGTTTGCACTAGATTTAGAAAAGTCATTTCATGTGTTGCTCGGTGGTGAATAATTGAATATTTGAATATCTAGAACCGAATTTGTTAAATTAGTCTAGTGTACGTAATATCTTTGTTGATTTTGCATGTTTTCTTTGTTATACTTGTTCATAGGAATAATATATACTGATTTCTTCTACTCAGATCTATATGCATTAATCCACCATCATATCCCATCCTACCCAACTAAAATAAAATCATTTATTTTATTTTCTCTTGTTCTGTTTCTCTTATTGATCTTTAGAGCTGGTTCCTTCCCTATGGGATCGATATCATTTAAAACTACATCACAACTGTATACTTGCAGTTATCATCATTTTTCTATTGACAACACCTATACTTTAACGCGAACAATTTTTTGGCCCCATTACTAGGAATAAGCCTTTCGAAACAAGTATAGCCAAAATCTAGCGAACAAGTTATTAAACTTATCAATAGAAAAGTGGCGAACATGACCATTTGATTGATAAAGCGCTACATGTTGTTGACTTTATCCATCATTAGATTCAGCTTTTTATGCACGGAGTGACCAGAATCTGGGTCAAGAGACTCAATTGGCTTACGGAACAGCTTACCCATAGCATCAATGAGAGCTTTCTGCATTTTAGAGACTAACATCAATATTGTTGTTGATAAGCTTGCAGGTAGACTCCATCTTCTCAGCTAGAGCATCAAGGTCTAGCGAAGGTTTTTCTACCTTCTTCCCAATCTCTTCCACCACCTTCAGCACCCGATCCAACTTCTTGTCTTGGTTCACCAACAGCCTGGACATGGACTCCAGCACCTTAGCCATGTTATGACTGATATCCTTTGTGGTCTCCACTTCTTTATGCACAACTTCTATTTTTCTATTCGTACTCCTTTTAATTTTGGCCTATTCCTTACCAAGCTGATGAAATTGTGTAGCTTGAGCCACCAAGGTAGTGTTCAAGCTACTCAGTTGCTCAATAGCAGTGTCAATACTACCTTTCATCTTTCTTACCACCATGTTAGCAAGGATAGTAGATGTAGGGATGGAGGAGAAGATAACTTGCTGACTTGTGTTATAGAATCAGACAGCCCAGTTAGGATTAGAGCCATCTTATCCACTAAACTTTTACCACTCTCCTTAGCCAGATGGTTGCTAATTGCAAACAAGCTCCTTTGGATCTTCTCAAACTCCTCAAAGTAGAAGGATTCAGAAGGAATAATTGAGTATTCCTCAAAATTTGGAATTTTTACCTTAGTTTTTTAGCAGGCAAGATTGTCAATTCTTGAGACAACAACACACGGCTAACTGCTCCATCCAACTCAGCGTTAGTTTTTAGAGAGGGTAATTACTTCCTTGCTAGCTCTCTAATCTGAATCAAGATGAATTTATAAGCCAAGTCCTCTTGGACTAGCTTGCTGCTGGGTTTAGACACTTCACTGGCTGTAAAATCTGCCTCACTACCATCACCACTTACTTTTTCATGCAGAGCGGAGTTCTTAGTGTTAAAAACTTCCCTAACTAGAGGGGTTGAGGATGGGTTTGAAGAAGTGGTAGGCTTAAAAGATTGTATAGTTGAAGAAATGGGAATAGACTTGGTTTTTACAAGAAAATGAATTATTACAGTTATAGTAGTTGAAGGAATATTTACTGGTCAATTTTCAGAGTTTGGAGGTTGAGAATTTACAAAAACTTTAGGCTGGGGAGGACAATGTACAGGGATAGATGTTGGGGTAGGATTTATAGAAGAAATTAGGGCAGAATTTAGATGTACCTGGGGGTTAGCTATTTGACTTAAGGATGGGTCAGCCTCAGGTAACTCAAATTGCAGAGGAATGCTTAAGCTGAGTGTAAGTTGGCTTAGGAGTGTTGGCCTTAGGAAGAGTAGATCTTCCTGGTTAACAATTTCTTCTTTTCTACCAACATCCTTTTCATCGCTTCTCACCACTTGAACATTTTGCTTGGCAGGGAGAGAGGTGGTAGATCACTTATGCTGAGTTCCCCTTACTTTGGAAAGAACTTCCTCCGCATGGGTTATTGCTATAGCACTTAAGGTTTCAGGGTCCTCTTTACCTTTCTTTGAGGATCCCTGCTCCTTAGTTACTTCAGTCACCTCAAGCTTACGCTTCATCTAGACCAAGGTTTCTTCCTTGTCCATGGCATTCTCTTCTTCTTCATCCTGTTATCTCGCCTCAGCTTCCCTCTGAGCACGAGTTTTCAGCTTTAGGGCCTTTCTTTGCCTATCTTTTGGCTGGGCAGTTATGACTTCTGCCCTTTCTCTTGATGGGCTGGCTCTAACTCTTTAGGAGTCAGCTTTCGCCTTGGGAGAGGAAGCTATGGAAGTAGTTGTTGGGAGTTTCTCCAGTTAAGCAGATAAAGGAACTTCTTTATTAGTCTCCTCACTAGAACCCTCAAAGTCAACCACAAATGCATCTTTGTCTTCCCTTAGCACAAGTTTAGGGAACATCATTGGTTCCACTCTGGCCTTCTTCAGCTTCAAATCCTTAGCCTTTATGTAGTAAGGGCGAACCTGCTTATACTTAAGCTTGCTGAAGTGGGGCATATCAGCACCTTATTTACTAGAATTACTATCTCCCTTGGGCCATCAAAAAAAGGGGCAATATCCAATGCACCACCTTCCTTAGAGCGGTGATGAGGTAACTGTAATGGTAGAGGGTAGTAACTTTTGGTCAAGTGATGCATAAGAAACACTGACCAGTTATGTTGCTTGCCTTTTACCATATGGTAGACCACACACCTCTTGAAGTAGGTGCAGCTGCTCAAAGACCTAATCTTGGGTAGTAGTAGCTTCACAAGCAGCTCATGACAAGCTCTTGCCTCCCAGCTCATCCCTGGCATAGCTATTTCTCCAGCTCCATAGTCTGCGAGGAGTTACCAATCTGCTGGGACAGCCACCATCTCCTCATCTCCAGTTATCCTCAACATAGTTCCTTTCAAAGGTACATTCAGTAGGATGGACACCAGTTTGGCGCAGATGAGGTAGGAGAAACTATTGAATTCCACCTACAGAACATCTTCAAATCCCTCAATGGTGTAGAGGGTGGAGTAGAAACCCTTGATGAGGCTTTTGATAGCAGGGCCTTTAAGTAATAGGAATTGGTTAAGGTTTTGTTGCTTAATGACCTTGTGCATGAACCTATTGAGAAGCAAAGTCCCATAGTTCGCCTCAAACTTTGGATAAAAATCCAGGTCTTCAGCCCACTCCACTTTAATGAAAACAATTCTAGGGGGAAAGATGATTCTCTACTATGATCCATCGATTTGAACAAACATTTTCTTCTTGGATTCACCTTGGAGTGTGAGGGTTCTTTTGGTAATTGCCATTTGTAGATGAGAGAATTTGAGAATAGAAAGGGATTTAGGGTTCTTTTGCAGAGAAAACGATTAGAATTCAATATTGCAAGTAACCTCTCTCCTTTTCATATTTCACCTTTTATAGATGTTCTCAACTTGCATAGATACATGGCGCCTTCTCAACATAGGATTAAAATCAACACTGAGATGAGCATTGGAATCACCGACTTAGTAAAATGGTGAGTTTAGCAGAAAACGCTTCCAATTCAAAAGCACATCTTTTGAAAATGTGGGCTTTTGATTTGAACTGCGAATCTGAACCACACGATGTTACTTTAAAATGTAAATAGTGTTAGACACGTGTTATCTCATTTGGTTGAGTTAAGGTTTGCTTTTCAACACTTAGCCAAATTCTTGGTTTTTCCTTCACTTGGGGTTCGCCATACCAATAAGCTGCCTTATAAAATTGAACTGCTCTTTTGGGAATGGTTTGGTGAAAATGTCTGCACGCTGTTCCTATGAAGGAACATACTTCAACTTGACATCTCCCCTTAGCACATGAAGTCTTATGAAGTGATGTCTAATGTTGAAAAGCTTCATCCTACCATGTTGAACTGGATTTTTGGATAGGTCAATTACGCTCTTATTGTCATAAATAACTTTAAGACACTTAGACTTTATACCATAATCTTCTTATTGTTGCTTAATCCATAGCAGTTGTTCTACGCAACTTCCTGCTGCCATGTACTCAGCTTCAACTGTACTTAGCATAATAAAAGTTTACTTCTTGTTGTACCATGAGACAAGGCATTCTCCAAGGAAATGACATCCTCCTGTGGTGCTTTTCCTATCGAGCTTGTCTCTGCCATATGCTGGTTAATCAAGATAGTAATTGAACATGCAAATGTTGTAAGGTATAATTTCAAAACTTAAAATTAACCTAAGGATCTCCTAAGCCTACCATGATCGATATAATCTAAGTTAAAATGTTCCGTATATGCTTTTAGGTTTATAAAGCTTATAAAAGTAACCTAACATTAATATTTAGAGTATTAACAATTGATACCTACTTTCTCTCTTTTGGTGACGATGTTCCCTTTTAGCAATTTGGTAGAACTTCATTAGCACGAGCTTCCAAATTAGGAGAGCCTCTACGATTGGTCCACACGGATCTTCACTAACCAAAACCTCGTTGAGGAAGAACCCATTAGTAAACAGCAACTGCTGGACCTTTCGAAGACCAACCCAAAAATAAACCAAGATGGATCACTTTAGAAAGAGCCTTCAAAAGAATTCTACATTTGTTTAGAGAAGCTTGTGGAGGATCTAGCACAACGAACGAAGAGAGAGATGTCAAACTCAAAGAGAAAAGCTGAGCTGAAGTGTGGAATAAAGAAGAGCTGGGAGGATATATATAGGGAAAATGGGGGAGTGTTAGAGTCCCCCTCAAACACTAGGTGGGATGGGAACGGGTAAGCCACATGGGTCACAATGACCCGTGGGCCTCTTTCAGCTCGAGGGGCTGCTGTGCAAGCCCTACTTTGAACAACCCATATTTGTTTGGGGCCCACTTGCAACGAGTGAAATTCCCTTTCTTCGCTCTGTGTAATTTTTCCCTATTTTCTCTTTATTCTCTTTAATTATTAATTTAGTCTAACCAATTAATAATTCTTCTAACAAATTCGACAACTTGTATTTTCTTCATAGACCCAGTCTATAGGTTCTTTAAGTAGTCCGATAAAGACCCAAAGTGTGTGACCTCATAGGTTCCCAAAGTATAAAGTCGCTAGAGGTTAACCTAAACTTGGCTTCCCATCCGAGAACCTTTAGGCTCAGTGTTCCAGACTGACATGGAACCCAATAGCTCTAGACGATCAAATGGGCTTTCTAGCAAAGGATTATGATCTCCAGATACATGGAACATCATGTGCTTGTGACTTGATCTGGTTCTGCAATAGTAACCAATATAATGCACTCCTTCCATCATGTTAAGTACTATCTAATTTATTGAGCTCGGATTAAGTGTTAGCTCATGTAATAGCCATAGTTATCTTGGAATTAGACTTGTTCACAAAGAACATCACTCAGCCATTATGTATCCAGATTAACTAGAAACCCATTCTATCAATCTTATACTCTGATCAGAGGTTTATGAGTGTGTAACTTCAACAAGGGGACCTAAGGAACATCTCTCATTATATCACTATGTCAGGAGAGATGGATCCCATCTTGAATACTTGGCTTACCAACATGTGAGCATTACTATACTCGTAATCACCTTTATCATCCTGATCGCCAGGGTATGAATAAGTATGACCTAAAGTATAGCAACTCATACACAAGGTCTGAGGATACTTGTACTACTACTACAATAAGACATGACACAACACATGGATATAGTTATTTCCGAGTGTCTCTCTTATAGCGGTCTCTAATGTATTACCCAAATACATTCATGTGTTAACTCAAGGTGCCACCTTTAGCTCATGATATTGGCTGCTTGGATATAATCCCAGGAGTAAGCCTACACATGCTAGTCTGTCCATTCCATTGATGTCCAGTCTCAATGAAACTATGACTAGGGATATTTAGACTATTCATGGTAACACGTATGTGCAGTTCTCACACCACATAGCTCCCACTATGCCCTTGCACTTTTACGCTACGAAATAGTCATGGGACTATGTCTTATCAATGCGCGTATACATATTTAATACTATACATATATGATACCCACGAGATACATAAATAAACAAAAAGCACTGATAAGCAACAAAGATGCCTTAATTATTATTAATAATAACTCAAAAATCATTTGTACATTATAACTAATAAAGATATATCACCCTAATTACCTCTAGGGCATACTTCATGTCTAACAATCTCCCACTTACACTAGAGCCAATTACTCATGTGCCTCATGCCATACTCGTTAACATGTTGGTCATGTTTAACTTGAGTCAATGGCTTAGTTAGATAATCCGCTAGATTCTGATCCGTTGGGATGTATTCTAAATTTATATCTTTTCTGGCTACCATCTCTTGAATGAGATTGTACTTTCTGAGTATATGTTCGTTTCTATGACGAGACTGTGGTTCCTTTGACTGAGCAATAGCCTCATGGTTATCGCAATAGACCGCTATTAGATTTACAATGTTAGACACCACACCAAGATCACCAATAAATCCCTTAAGTTAGGCGGCTTGCTTAGCCTCTTCTGAAGCAGCAAAATACTCAAATTCCATGGTTGAATCGACAGTCGTATCCTGTTTGAAACTTTTCCAAATAATTGCCCCTCTATTTAACATAAACACATAACCTGACTGGGATATACACTCATCCTTGTCAGACTAATAACTAGCATCGGTGTATCCCTTCAAAGTGAGATCACCTTCTCCATATAATAAAAACATATCCTTAGTCCTACGTACATACTTAAGGATAGTTTTAACGGCCATCTAGTGCTTCTCACTTGGGTGAGATTGAAATCTACTCATGATACTCAATGCATGTGAGACTTCAGGCTGGGTGCATACCATAGCATACATGATGGAACCTATCATTGAGGCATAGGGTATTCCATTCATGCGTAGTCTCTCCTCTTATGTTCTCGAACACTCAAACTTAAAAAGGTTAATCCCGTGAGATATTGGGAGATAACCCTTTATTGACTACTCAAGGCTAAAACTAGCCAAAACCTTTTCTATGTGCGTACTTTGAGAAAGAACTAGCAGCCGTCTGGATCTATCTCGGTAGATCTTTATACCGAGTATAAAAGCTACTTCTCTAAGGTCTTTCAAGGAGAACTTCTTTGACAACCATGAATTAATTGTTTGAAGAAAAGGAATATCGTTTCTTATTAGTAATATATCATCAACATATAATACAAGTGATCACACTCCCACTAGCCTTCTTATATACACAGAGCTCATTAGTGTTTGACACAAAACCAATTTCTCAGATTGTCTCGTCAAACCTGATATTCCAAGTCCTTGATGCTTTCTTAAGTCCATAAATGGACTTCTGCAACTTGCATCCCTTTAAGCCATCATTGGATGTAAAACCCTCAAGTTGTGCTATAAATACATCCTTGTCCAGGATCCTGTTAAGGAATGTTATCTTCACATCCATCTGCCAAATCTCATAATCGTAATGAGTAGCAATGATAAGGAGTATCCTTATAGACTTCAGCATGGCCATGGGTGAAAAGGTCAATGCCTTCTTTTTTATTATACCCTTTTGCATCCAGCCTTACTTTATAGGTAACTATGTTAACATCCACAGTTTTCTTCTTGAAAACCCACTTGCATCCTATGGGCCTAATCCCACTTGGAGCATCAATCAAGATTCAAACTTGATTTTTGTACATGGAGTCCATCTCCAACCTCATGGTTGAAAGCCATTTGTCAGATTCTGAGCCTTCCATTGCCTCCTTGTAAGTCTTGGGCTCATCATCTTCCATAAGGAAGAGATGTTTATCATCAGTGATGAAAAACCCGTATCGCTCGGGAGTGATTGGATTCCAGCATGACCTACTCAATTTTAGTGTTATAATAGGTTATTCCATGCTTACACTATCTTGTGTAACAGGTGTAGGTATAATCAGTTGATTGTCTGTTTGATCTTCTTGAGTGCTCAGCTCAAGATTGTTCCCACTAGCTTTTACAAGTATATGCTCCTTCTCAAGTAATTGAGCATTTCTGGAAAAGAGGACTTTTTGTTCCTTGGGATTAAAGAAGGTATACCATATAGTCTACTTAGGGTAACCTACAAAAAGACACCTGCCAGACTTAAAGCAAGACATCCCCAAACTCTCAAGTGAGAAAGATTGGGTTTCTTACCATACCATAATTCGTAAAGAGTTTGACCGACCGATTTAGAGGGCATTCTATTTAGAATATAAACTACGCTCTTAAGTGCATAACCCTAAAAGGATCTATTGAGTTCCTCTTAGCTCATCATGGACCGAACCATATCGAGTAAGGTTCGATTCCTCCTTTTCGACACTCCATTATGTTGAGGTGTATAAGGAGGCATCCACTAGGATAAAATACCATTATCCCTTAGATAATCCTGAACCTCTTAGCTTATGTATTCACTACCTCGATCATATCGAATGTTCTTGATACTTATCCTAAGACGTTTCTCTACTTCGGTTTTAAACTCTTTGAATTTCTAAAAACTTTTAGACTTGTGCCTCATAAGGTACAGATTACCATATTGCGAGTAATCGTCGATAAAGGTTATGAAGTAGACAAAACCTTCATGTGTCTTAACACTCATTGGACCACATACATCGGAATGTATTATTTCCAAAGTACTAGTGGTAAGCTATCCCTTTCCTCTAAAAGGTTTCTTAGCCATCTTCCCTTTTAAAAAAGGTTCGCATGCACCATAAGATACCCATTCCATTGGGCCTAAGTCTCCACATTTGTGTAACTTAGTTAAGCGAGTCTCATTTATATGGTCTAGAAGACAGTGCCAAAAGTATGAGGATTCCTCATTATCTAATCTCGATTTCTTAAAAATGTTCATATTTAGAATTTCAGTTTTAGTATTTACAATGTAAATGCCATCCACAGATATTCCACAAGCATAAAGAATATTATTACGTTGAATTTAACATTTATTATTTAGAAAATAAATTTTCAAATCCCTTTGTTGCTAAAAGAGCAACAGAAATAATATTCTTAGTGATAGCTAGAATATAATAGCAATTGTTCAAAACTAAAACTAGGCCACTAGGCAAATGAAGGCTATATGTCCCTATAGCTGTTGTAGCAACCCGTGCTCCATTTCCAACTCTTAGGTCAATTTCCCTCTTTGTGAGCCTCCTACTATTTCGTAATCCCCTCACAGTGATAAGTGTATAATTACATTTATTATCATGATAATTTTACACATTAAACACTATAGTTTAAGTCATTTTTATACTTCATATAAAAGATTTCACGTGGTACGTAGTTGTTTTTTATGCAAATGTAGGTACTAGGTAAATCTTGGAAGTAAAATGATTAAAGTTGGAAATCTATGCAAAAAGAGTGAAAAAGGTGCAAAAAGATTCGTGGAACTTAAGGAATTAGCAAATGATCAAAGATGTCAAAGATCGGTAGAAATCGAAAAGAGGAATCATGTGAAAAGGGCATATCACGATCGTAACACACATATTGCGGTCATGACTTGTTAACCTTCACAACAGAAAGTTGCCAACCAAGTATTCACGATCGCAATAATCATTCGCGGTAGTGACCTTGATGGTTTTTTTGTCAACTCTTCTCTTCTTTTAACCGTTGGATAAAAACGATCAACCGCCATCAACTACCAAATGATAAGACACCTTTTGGAAGTAAACCAATCATGAAAAGGTGCCTTTCCATTGTGGATAAGATCAACCCAATTCAACCAATCACAATGAAGTGATGCAATCTTTCACCAATAGACACAACTCTTCGTTTAGATAGACGCAACCCTTCGTACTCTATAAATAGGGCTCCAAACTCAACCATTTTCGTGGCATATACGGTGTGTGGGAACTTAATGTGACATAGAGGGTATATATGTGTGTTTACGTGTATGTATAGATAGAGAGTAAAATCGTGTAGATTTCATTTCGTTCTATGTAAGCAAGAAAATGTATAAGTGATTCGAACCTTATTTTGATCACTAGATTTTTCTACACATTCGAGCTATTGTTGTATAAGTGTAATTAATTGCAAATGAATTATCAATAAAAGTTTTCATTCTTCAATAATCATTTATTTGATATTCACAAAGAATAGCATCCTAGAGGAGGTTTTGTACGCGTCGAGACAGAATTCAAAGCAGACATAGGAATTGCGGGAATTGATGACTCCCATTAAAGAGTGGATATAGTTTGATCAACTTTAGCTTTTGCTTGCATACCTTACAACTTTGCTTTGTTTTCTACTTATACTTTCTATTTTGAAGTTTATGATATGTCTATGTGCCATAATGTGTATTTTATCTTGATTCTTTTATATTAATCAAGTTATATGCTTTTGAGTTAACTTTAAGAGTAGTTTCGGGGTTAGTGAGATTGTGTATAATCACTGGATCTGTGATTATAATGCTGTTTAGTGAGCCAACATTTTTGGAATGGTAACTTGCTAAATATGACTATGTGAGAGTGACTCGTACTAAGCATAGTAGTATTGTTATCCAGGTTTATATAATTGTCTTAATTCATTTGCACTAGATTTAGAAAAGTCATTTTATGTGTTGCTCTGTGGTGAATAATTGAATGTCTGAATATCTAGAATCGAATTTGTTACATTAGTCTAGTGTACGTAATATCTCTGTTGATTTTGCATGTTTTGTTTGCTATACTTGTTCGTAGGGATAATCTATACTGATTTCTTCTACTCTAATTTATAAACATTTATCCACCATCATATCCCAACCTACCAAATAAACAATAAAATAATTTATTTTGTTTTCTTTGTTCCATTACTCTTGTTAGTCTTTAGAACTAGTTCCTTCCCTGTGGGTTCGATATCTTTTAAAACTACATCGCAGCTGTATACTTACAGTAATCATCATTTTTCTATTTGATAAGTGGTATTGACAACACCTGTACTTTAAAGCCAAAATCTTGCGAACAAGTTATTAAACTTATATGTAGAAAAGTGGCGAACAAGTTTTTGGCGCCGTTGCCGGGAAAGCAAGTGCGTTCTAGAGATTAAATTGCCGGAGAACGGGCAACTATATTTTACATGTTATTTGGATTTATTTTTAATTTTATTTATTTTTATTCTGATATTTATATTTTCTAGTTATTAACAAATTTTTTCTTTCTTATTCATCGAGTTTTCTTTCTAACATGTGCATGCCAAGTACGCGTAGTTCGGGAGAAAATTTGGCATCTTTCGAATCAGAAATAGAACGATTTGGTAGAACAAGGAAATGGAAAAATAAGAGACAAGTAAGAAGGATGGCTGAAGATCAAGAGCAAGTTGAAAATCCAAATCCAGATCCAATTTTGTCTCAACCATGGCTTATGGATTATGTTATTCTGACCATCAATGGTAACAATCAAGGAAATGCTAGACTACCAATTGCAGCAAATCAATTTGAAATTAAACTAGCATTACTTCAAATGATTAGCAATAATGTGCAATACTATGGTCTACCCAATGAAAATGCGAATTCTCACATTGCAAACTTTTTAGAAGTCTGTGATACTTTCAAAATGCCCAATGTCCCTGATGAAGCAATTAAGCTTCGCTTATTTCCATTTACACTCCGTGATAAAGTGAAAGTTTGGTTGAATTCATTACCCCCAAATTCAATCACTACTTGGAACCAATTAGCCCAAGCTTTTTTGACTAAATATTTCCCATCAGCAATTAAGACTCATTAAAGAAATCACTTCCTTTACCCAGAAGGATAATGAATCCTTATACGAAGCCTGGGATCGTTATAAGGAACTTTAGCGAGTTTGTCCTCATCATGGTTTACCTCAGAATGTTATTCTGCAAACTTTCTACATTGGAATAAATCATGCTACAGAGGAGCGATTGATGCTATGGCTGCTGGATCTCTTATGAAGAAAACTAGTCATGAAGCTTTTTATCTTTTGGAAGATATGGCAAGTAACAATAGTATGTGGCCAGTGGAAAGAGCACAAGTAAGTATTACTAATCCTACTCATTCACATGCTACATCGACATCATCTAGTTCAGTTAAAAAGGTCAATGAATTAGATTCTCTTATTGTTATGCAAGCACAAATATCTACTTTATCTAATAAGATAGATAATATACATATAAATAAGAGTAACCCTGTGACATGTGAAAATTGTGGTCAAATTGGACACACTACTTTTGAGTGTAACTTTAACCCATGTGTAGGGGAGCAATTAAGTTATGTTCAAAGTCAAGGGAATTCTTATGGCAATAATGGAAATAACTATAGGAATTCTAATTGGAAGTATGGTGATAATCAAAAAAAAAATTATCAGAGTAATGATAGAATAGGATAGTTGGCTACTAAAATAGACAAGTTTCTAGAGGGAGTTTGTAATAAGCAATCAGAGTCGAAAGAATGTTACAAAATGTTAGAGAATAAGATGGATCAAATGTTTAAAAATCAATCATCTTCCATTCATAATTTGGAAATACAAGTTAGTCAATTAGCGAGTGCTATTCCATCTAGGGGAAAAGGCCATCTACCTAGTAACACTGAAGGAAATCCTAAGGAATATGTGCATGCTATAGCCCTTCGTAGTGGTAAATTACTAGATGAACCAAATCCTTCGGGTATGCTTGCTAATGATGTTGTTGAAATACCGGATGAAAAGCAGAGTAAACCAAATGATAGCACAGTAGCGGATGAACAACCTATATCCAGAAAGTTTAATCACCCTCAATCACCATTTCCACAAAGAATGAAGTAGAAATATGAGGATAAGCAATTCATTGAGTTCATCAACAAACTTAAATGTTTGGAAATCAACCTTTCATTTATTGAAGCCATTACTCAAATTCCTAACTACGGTAAGTTTATAAAAGAACTTTTATCTCGAAAATGTAGTTTAGAAGGGATATCAAAAGTATCTTTAACTGAAGATTGTAGCAAAATAATAATTGCTACAATGCCCACTAAACTTAAAGATCCAGGAAGTTTCATAATTCTGTATAAACTTGGAAACATTTATTTTCCAAAATTTTTATGTGTTCTTGGGGCTAGTATAAACTTTATGCCTTTATCGATCTTCAAAGAGTTGAAGCTTGATGATGAAGTTAAAAGGACAAAAATGGTCTTGCAATTGGCTGACCAGTCTATTAAACATCCTTGTGGCATAATAGAAGATGTTCTAGTTAAGGTGGATAAATTTGTTTTCCCAACAGACTTTGTTGTGCTAGATTTTGCATATGATGAAAAGTGTCCTATAATCTAAGGGGCATACTGGTAAAGCATTAATAGATGTTTCAGAAGGAAAAATTAAGTTAAGGATAGGTGATGAAACTGTGGAATTTAACATGGGTAAAGCAGATAAATATCCAATGGATGAAGATATATGCATGAAACTTGACTTGATTGATGCTTGCATCCAAGAGGTTGTTAAGTTGGATTTCATCCATGAATATGAAGTCGAGGGGTTGAAAAACTCCATGGATACTTGAATTTCTTATATTTTCATAAAATATATAGTATAATATAATAGTACATTTTTATTTGTTTTTATGTATTAGTATAGTTTTTCAAATAAAAGAAAAGAACAAAAATTTTGGATTTTGGCATATCCAACAGCGACATGCATCACCCTCGTAATCAGTTTGGTCTAAACTCTCTGTTTCTGTATAAGAGAGAATCATGATCATGACTAACCTTCACGATCGCTACCCGTGCGATTTGTGCAGCAGTTATTGCTGTAACAGCTATATTTTAACGGTTTTATTTAGAATATATCCGTTACAAGGGTAATAATTGCCCTAAATTCTATATAAATAACCTCTTTTCCTAGTTTGTTTTCACAAAAACTCTTTTTCATTGTCTCAATCCTTTGAAAAACAAATTTTCTATCTTTCAAATCTATGTTTCAAAATTCTTAAGTTTCATTATAATGGCACCAAAGAAACCAACATCATCAAAGAGGAAGAGCAAAGTGGTAAATCGATAAAATAAATTTTGCTATCCCTTTCCAATCTATAGTGATAAAGAAGTTGAAAGATACTTGAGAATTAAGAACTTCTATTTTCACAATACGCTTTTCTATGATCCTACTTTTTACTATTGATGATGGGATTCACGCGGAAGTGGAGGAGTATTTTTCACGGTTTGGATTGGGGAAGTTTGTTAATATGCAATTTCCTTTTATCGAGGAATGGGTCCTCGAATTCTTGGTTACTGTTGCTGAAGATGGGAATATCTTGAAAAAGAAATTCAGGAATGGAGGAGAAGAATATAAATTCACTATGATAGATTTAATCAAATGGTTTGGTTTGGGAGAAAATTTTGATGAGATTGAGAAAGATGAAAATTATGAATTAACGGATGTTTGGACTAAGTTAACAGGATTGGATAGATATGATGTCAAGAACTCGTCCAACAAGAACATCCGAAGTAATAGCCTTCTCTACCTTCACAAGTTTATTTCTCAAGGTATTTTCTTTCGACATGAAACAACTAAGGTGTTAATGAAGGACTTGGAAATTTTGGAGTGCGCAGTATTGCAGTTCGACCAAAGTTTCCAATGTATATTTTGGAGTCCATCACTAGTCTGACTACACATAAAAAGGCTAGAGTTAGAGGTGCAAATATGATTTGCGGAATAATTTTGGGGGCAAAGAATCGATTACCGTACCAGTATAATCCAAGGGAGAAATTTAATTTTATGGAAGGAGTGTATATGAAGAGAGCAAGATTGGTTAAAGAAGAAGGAGGAAAGTTTACATTTTTACCATATACAGTAAGGGTAAGGAAGCTTAGATCGACGCAAGAATCTACTTCTCAAGAAAATCAACCCGACTAAGAGGATGTTGAAGAAGTTTAATTCGAAAGTAGTAATTCAAAACAAGCCTCGGGAAGTACAAATGATACTTGGAGAGGAAAGTTCGTGAAAGATGTCGACCAAGCATGCTTAGACATTACCTTAATACAGAAGATGTCCGTCAACTGACAAAATCCAACATTTCATTGAACCGCAAGTTGAATATGTATTTCAGAATGCAGAATTTGGAAATCTCGCTGAGGCTTCCAGATTCAAATTCCGATGAATAAAATGGGTTCAAATTCATTTTCTTTTATTTAATTTTATTTTCTTTCCAGTTGTGTATTTTTAGACTAGTTTTTAGTTTTAATTTTTATTAGATGTTCCACAATGAGGACATTGTGTTCTTTAGTGTGGGGGGGCAATTGTAAAATCCTGAAAATCCAAAAACAATAAATAAAATTAATAAATTTGAAGAATTTGAAAATTTTTCTTGATCTTTGTGTTATTTATATATTATCTGTACCTATACTATACTAACATATGTTTCAAGGTTATTTTGAGTGTTAGGTATTTCAAGTTTGATGTTAGTGCATATTTCGAACAAAGTGTTTCGAGTATGACCACACGTTGAGAGTGTGAGATTTTTTGCACAACATTTCGCATTTGGCAAGGATATGTTATGAGTAACATTCAAAAGCAACATTCTAGGTAAGTTTCGATATACATTTCAATGCAACATGAATTAGTATAAGTTATATAGTTTTTGTTTAACGCTACAGATAAGTTTAAGTGGAGTAATATCTAGTAGTGTTCTTACTATGAGTTTTATATGATATTCTCGAATACGTCCTATAAGTATTGAGTGTGTTTTAAGTGTTGGGAAACTATAGCCATAATACTTTTATAGTAATTAATAAAAGATGAGGGTATTAAGAATGAAAAATCAAAAGAAATAGAGGATAACCAATGAGTAATGCAAAAGGTGAGGAATGGTAAGGAGTAGAAACTGCAGCCATTCATTGAGTGAAAAAAAGGAAAAATAGCATAGCATGAAAAATGGGTGCAAAGTACAAAGTACTTCAAAAACATATGCTTAAAAGAAAAAAATGAGAAAAAGTGGTATGGAGCATAAAATGCAACCACTGAAAAAAGGGGAGAGTGGTATGGAGCATAAAATGCAACCACTAAGAGTGTTTTAGCATCCTAGGTTACCTAAAAATTCCTTGAGAGAAAATTATTCAAAGTGTGCTTTTTATGTCCTTTATACTTTATACTATGCTTAAGAGAAGGAAATATTCGAGTATGCATATAACGCTTATATGAAGATGCAATTCGATTAAACCTCCATTAAGAGTAAAGGTATGCAACTAAACTATATGAATTTCACATAACTAATTTGTGGGAAATTTTGGACTTATACTTGAATCTTATGCAATGTGGGAATGTGGTACTCACTACAATAGTCTTTCGCCAAATCAGGTACGAACTTGGATAGCTAATTTATACACTTATTTTGAATTTACCTTAAGGACAAGGAAAACGTTAAGTGTGGGGGTGTGATAAGTGTATAATTACACTTATTATCATGATAGTTTAACACATTAAACACTATAGTTTAAGTCATTTTTATACTTCATATAAAAGATTTCACGGGGTATGTAGTTGTTTTTTATGCAAATGCAGGTACTAGGTGAATCTTGGAAGTAAAATGATTAAAGTTGGAAATCTATGCAAAAAGAGTGAAAAAGGTGCAAAAAGATGTGTAGAACTTAAGGAATTGGCAAAGGATCGAAGATGTCAAAGATCGGTAGAAATTGCAAAGAGGCATCATGTGAAAAAGGCATGTCACGATCGTGACACACATATCGTGGTCACGAGTTGTTAACTTTCACAAAAGAAAGTTGCCAACCAAGTATTCACAGTCGCAACAATCATTCACGGTCATGACCTAGATTGTTTTTTGGTCAACTCTTCTCTTTTTTCAACCGTCAGATAAAAACGATCAACCGCCATCAACCACCATCAACTACCAAATGATAAGACACCTTTTGGAAGTCAACCAATCATGAAAAGGTGTTTTTCCATTATGGATAAGATCAACCCAATTCAACCAATCACAATGAAGTGATGCAATCTTTCACCAATGGACACAACTCTTCATTTGGATAGACGCAACCCTTCGTACTCTATAAATAGGGCTCCAAACTCAACCATTTTCATGGCATATATGGTGTGTGGGCCCTTAGTTTTACATAGAGGGTATATATGTGTGTTTACATGTATGTATAGATAGAGAGAAAAATAGTGTAGATTTCATTTTGTTCTAAGTAAGCGAGAAAATGTATAATTGATTCGAACCTTATTTCGATCACTAGATTTTTCTACACATTCGAGCAATTATTGTATAAGTGTAATTGCAAATCACTTATCAATAAAATTTTTCATTCTTCAATAATCGTTTATTCGATATATACAAAGAATAGCATCCTAGCAAAGGTTTTATATAAGTCGAGACCGAATTCAAAGCAGACGCAGGAATTGCGGGAATTGACGACTCCCATTAAAGAGTGGATACGGTTTGATTAAATTTAGCTTTCACTTGCATACCTTACAACTTTGCTTTGTTTTCTACTTATACTTTCTATTTCGAAGTTTATGATATGTCTATGTGTTATAATGTGTATTTCATGTTGAATCGTTTATATTAATCAAGTTATATGCTTTTGAGTTAACTTTAAGAGTAGTTTCAGGGTTAACGAGATTTTGTATTATCACTGGATCTATGATTATAACGCTATTTAGTGAGCCAACATTTTTGGAATGGTAACTTGCTAAATATGGCTATGTGAGAGCGACCCGTACTAAGCATAAGAGTATTGTTATCCAGGTTTATATAATCATCTTAATTCATTTGCACTAGATTTATAAAAGTCATTTCATGTATTGCTCTACGATGAATAATTGAATATCTGAATATCGAGAACCAAATTTGTTACATTAGTCTAGTGTATGTAATATCTTTGTTGATTTTGCATGTTTTCTTTGCTATACTTATTCGTAGGGATACACTATATTGATTTCTTCTAGTCTATTCTATATACATTTATCCACCATCATATCCCAACCTACCCAATAAACAATAAAATCTGTTATTTTATTTTCTTTGTTCCGTTACTCTTGTTAGTCTTTAGAACTGGTTCCTTCCCCGTGGGTTCGACATCTTTTAAAACTACATCGCAACTATATACTTGTAGTTATCATCATTTTTCTATTTGATAAGTGGTATTGACAACACCTATACTTGAAAGCCAAAATCTTGTGAACAAGTTATTAAACTTATTAGTAGAAAAGTGGCGAACACATAGAAATACAGATATGAGTACCACAAATGGTATCGAATACTCAAGTATACTCATAAGGAACTGTAGAGAAACTCTCTATGATGAACATACCTAAAGTAGATGCCTCACTTGGCTTCTTTTTCACTTATTTAGAAATCTGAACCTTGCATTCCTTCTTCTAGTGGCCAGCCTTGCCACGTCGAAAGCATACATTTGCAGTTTTTTTCTTACTTTTCTTCTTCTTACTGATTTTCTTGTTGGCACTTAGACCCTTTCCAAAATGGGACCCACCCTTGGAAGGTTTGGTTTTCTCAACCAAAAGTAAAGCCTTTGGATCTCAGGCTCTACCATTTTCAGCATGTTGACCAACTCCGGTAGTGTGATGTCTATCTTGTTCATATAATAATTAGTCACAAATTATGAATAAATATCAGTTAATGAGGTAAGAATCAGATCCACTTATAATTAAGGATCCATCACAAAACCTAATCGAGTCAACTTCTCTATATAACCCAATAGTTTAAGAACATGATGTGGCGATGAAGTGCTAGCCTGCATCTTCATTCTGAATGAGAAGTTTAAGTGTCAAATCTCTAGGACCTGGCCTGCTCTGAAAAGAGCTCACGAAGATGGAGAATTATGGTATCGAGGTCCATGCTCTCATGCTGCATCTGAAGCTTAGAATTCATGGTTGCCAGCATTATACATGTCGCTATTTCACGATCTTTTCTATACTTCTCCCATACCTCATGTTCATTGACATTAGTTTCAGTATTAGGCTCATAAGGGAGGGGCTCATCTAAAACATAATCCATCCTTTCGAATTTGAGGACTATCCTCACCGCCCTGAACCAATCAGTAAAGTTTGAACCATCTAATTTTTGGTCAAGAATCAAGCGAAGGTTTATGTTCGGATTCATTGTTCAACCTAGATATAAGATAGAATATATTTAGACATTAGTATATGTTCATGCATTTAATATAAGGTCTTTAACTAAACACATAATTCTTACTATTTTCTCGACATTCAAATAGCCCCTTCTATTTAAATTCGGGAAATTTGGTCGAACCAATTTTCCTTAGTAGGTAACATCCATAGCCAATCATCATGACCTTCACTATCACAGGTCAAGTAACAATAAGACAACCATGGTTGGAACCCATCCATTTGCATCTCTTGCAATTGCTAATCCATTTGAGTTCTCTTTATCGAGATGTGCATACCCAATTGTAAGACTCCTCAAATGTGTCTCTAATTTGGCATTAGCTTTTATAATATGGGCAACTAACCCATCTTAGTTAAGGCATTAACCTCATCTAGTCTCATGACCAAACACATGTTAAGGGAAGGCATGCTATACATGTGCTTATATATGTTAATAAGGTTCGTATCATGACTTATGATGTGAAGACTATATACTGCCTTAATATTATTATAGGGATTTTATTGGTGCCATTGGTCTCGCCCTAGTCTAGGTTTTATATGATGGATATAATTTTGAACATAATCATTTCGAGCTATTTAGAATTATTAACTCTAAGGGAACATGCTCGAGGACTAGTATATCATAATCATTCCATTATGCCAAGACTCCACATAGCATGCAAAACTAACAAGTTCCATGTTTAAGTCATTGGACCTATGTCTGTAAGTTTTAATATAACAACTTAGACCACGTTTGTAAAACCATATGCAGAAACCAATTCCCATACTAGTAATCAACTTAGTCATAAAACTCCCTTGGGTACTTTTAAATCTAATATTGATGGAGATTTCCAGGTAGGAGAGGCCTCCCTTCAAGTGAATGAGATGTCAAGTCCAATCCTTGCCAAAATAACCACGGGCACTTCGATTTATTATACCACGGACAACTATGATTTAAAGATTTCGTTTTGTAATTAAGTGAAGTACGGGGCGACCCTCAATTAAAGCATTTACAAGTGTGGTAAAATATTGCTAATTTATATGATAATCACCTAGACTAAGTTTGAGCAAAACCTTAATCTAGTTATCACATCATTTTCTATAATATGAATTAAACCCTAAGTCATGCATAGCATACTTTAATCAATTCATAGAAAATAGAATTTTAACACATTATAATCAATCATGCATAGCATGAGGTAGGCTCTGATACCACCACTGGTTAACCAAGATAGTAATTGAACATGCAAACGTTGCAATGCAGAATTTCAAAACTTAAAATTAACCTAAGAATCTCCTAAGCATGTCATGATCGATATAAACTAGGTTTAAACATTCCATAGATGCTTTTAGGTATATAAAGCTTATAAAAGAAACCTAGCATCTATGTTTAGAGCATTACCAGTTGATGCGTGCTTTCTATCCTTTGGTGATGGTGTTCCCTTAGAGAAATTCTGCAGAACTTCATTAACACGAGCTTCCAAACAAGGAGAGCCTCGGATAAGTATATAATTACACTTATTTTCATATTAATTTTATACACTAAACACTATAGTTTAAGTCATTTTTATACTTCATATAAAAGATTTCAAGTGGTATGTAGTTGTTTGTTATGCAAATGCAGATACTAGGTAAATCTTGGGAGTAAAATTATCTAAAGTGGAATGCTATGAAAAAAGAGTGAAAAAGGTGCAAAAAGATGCGTGGAACTTAAAGATTTAGCTTAGGATCGAAGCTATCAAAGATCGGCAAAGTTACAAGGAGAATTGTGAAGAAATATGCAATTCATGGTCGTGACAATCATTCACGGTCGTGACTTGTTCTTCTTCAAAATAGAAATCTACCAATCAAAGATTCACGGTCATGACTTGTATATCATGATCGCGACTTGGATGGTTTTCTAGTTTAATCTTCTTAACTATCAACCACCTGATAAGGATGATCAATTGCCATCACCTACCAACGAATAGGTACCTATCAAAAATCAACTAATCATGAAAAGGTGCCTATCCATTGTGGATTAGATTGAAGATTCTCAACCAATCACAATGAAGTGATGCAATCATTCACCAATGGATACGACTCTTCTTATGGATAGACGCAACCCTTCGAACTCTCTAAATAGGGCTCCAAACCTAACAATTTCATGAAATCAAGCAGAGGGAAAACATTAAAGTGCATGAGAGAGATATAGTGTGTGTATAGATAGAGAATTCGCTACGTTCATAAGTGTTAGAGAGAAAATGTTTAAGTGATTCGAATCCTTGTTTCGATCACTAGATTTCTCTATATTCTCGAGCGATTGTTGTATAAGCGTACTTGCAAATCACTTATCAATAAAAGTTTTCGTTCTTCAATATTCGTTTATCCAATATTCTCAAAGAATAGCATCCTAGCGGAGGTTCTGTACGGGCCGAGACCGAATTCAAAGTAGATGCCGAAATTGTAGGAATTGACGACTCCCATTAAAGAGTGGATACGATTTGATCAACTTTAGCTTTCACTTGCATACCTTACAACTTTGCTTTGCTTTCTACTTATACTTTCTATTTCGAAGTTTATGATATGTCTATGTGTCATAATGCATATTT
>CATIWQ010155437.1:0-31725 GCA_949673415.1 Euphorbia schlechtendalii
ATTATAATTTTACACAATAAACACTATATTTTAAGTCATTTTTATACTTCATATAAAAGATTTCACGTGGTATGTAGTTATTTTTTATGCAAATGCAGATACTAGGTAAATCTTGGGAGTAAAATGATCTAAAGTGGAATTTTATGAAAAAAGAGTGAAAAAGGTGCAAAAAGATGTGTGGAACTCAAAGATTTGGCTTAGGATCGAAGCTGTCAAAGATCGGTGAAGTTGCAAGGAGAATTCTGAAGAAAATTCACGGTCATGACAATAATTCATGGTCATGACTTATTCTTCTTTAAAACATAAGTCTGCCAATCAAAGATTCACGGTCACGACAAGTATATCGCGGTTGTGACTTGGATGGTTTTCTGGTTTTATCTTCTTAACTACCAACCACCAGATAAGCATGATTAACTGCCATCAACCACCATCAACTACCAACCAATAAACACTTATCAGAAGTCAACCAATCATGAAAAGATGCCTATCCATTGTGGATTGAATCAAAGCTTCTCAACCAATCACAATGAAGAGATGCAATCATTCACCAATGGACACAATCCTTCATTTAGATAGACGCAACCCTTTGAACTCTATAAATAGGGCTCCAAACATCACAAATTTCATGCATCACAGTGTACACCACCAGAGAGGAGAACATTAGAGTTCAATTATGGAGAAATATAGTGTGTGTATAGATAGAGAGTTCGCTACGTTCAAAAGTGTTAGCGAGAAAATGTTTAAGTGATTCGAATCCTTGTTTTGATCACTAGATTTCTCTATATTCTCGAGCAATTATTGTATAAGTGTACTTGCAAATCACTTATCAATAAAAGGTTTCGTTCTTCAATATTCATTTGTTCGATATTCGCAAAGAATAGCATCCTAGCGGAGGTTCTGTACGGGCCGAGATGGAATTCAAAGCAGACGTAGGAATTGCGGGAATTGACGACTCCCATTAAAGAGTGGATACGGTTTGATCAACTTTAGCTTTCACTTGCATACCTTACAACTTTGCTTTGCTTTCTACTTATACTTTCTGTTTCGAAGTTTATGATATGTCTATGTGTCATAATGCATATTTCGTGTTAAGTCTTTTATATTAATCAAGTTATATGCCTTGGAGTTAATTTTAAGAGTAGTTTCGGGGTTAACAATATCGTGCATAATCACTGGATCTGTGATATAACGCTGTTTAGTGAGCCAACATTTTTGGAATGGTTACTTGCTAAATATGGCTATGTGAGAGCAACCCGTACTAAGCATAGTATTGACGTTGTCCAGGTTTATATATTTGTCTTAATTCATTTGCGCTAGGTTTAGAAAAGTTATTTCATGTGTTGCTCTGCAGCGAATAATTTAATTTCTGAGTGTCTAGAACTTAATCTAGTGAATGTAATATCTTTGATGACCTTGCATGATTTCTTTGCTATACTTGTTCGTAGGGAATATCTGTATACTTTTATCTTTTCTAATCTTTCATGCATTTGTCTATCCATCCATCATTCCAATCCTACATAATTAAATAATCTATTTTATTTTTCTTTTTTTTCGTTCCTCTATTTGATCTTTAGAGCTAGTCCTTCCCTATGGGATCGATATCTTTTAAAACTACATCGCAACTGTATACTTGCAGTTATCATCATTTTCCTATTTGATAAGAGGTACTGACAACACCTATACTTCACGTGAACAAGTTTTTGGCGTTGTTGATATTTAGCCAAACTCTTCACGTAAAAGTTATTAAACTTATTAGTAGAAAAGTGGCGAACATCCATCTCACAGGGTCGATGCCTCATGATGACCATTCGGGTCTGAAATACCATCCGCTCATAGTGGCAACTCCGTTGGGGACCATTTTATTTTTAAACTAAAAAGTTTAAAACACTTTGATGTTTATTGAAAAGTCATTAAATTGGTTTATCCACCTCTAAAATATTTCATCAGAGCATATGCATTAGATGACTTAGCCTTTAGTTTAGGGTACCTAATTTTAGCGTGAAGCCACGAAAGTATCAATTGTGACCCCATGGGGATCAAGGATGCCTAGTGAGTGGATCACTTGTTGTCATATCACATGTACCTCCCTCATTCGCACCTATTTGGTGAGAGGCTTGGAGTGTATCGTAGTACAACAAGAGATTTCTATATCAACAACCCTTGTGACCAAACTCATATAGCACCACCATATTAGGGTGTACCATAACATCTCTATGTGATTTGTGTAGGTTCGATCCTTAAAATCCTTGTAGGGTGTACCAAAGGAGGCATATGGTTGGAGGAATGTATTATTATTGCATGCATGCTACATGTTATGTGTTTATATCGCTTTCCACCATCATTTGCATATGTAAATTAAAGCAACATTCACACCATGTAAATCACACTAACCACATTTTTTTGTGCAGACACTAAATCACACACACTCATGTTTTTATTTAGTTAGGGTTTTAGAGCACTAATAAAGAATCATGGCATTGTAAATAATCAAACCCAAAGCACCATAAAATAACTCCTCAATATTCATTAACCTTAAAGACGCTCGAGGTCGCATTTCCTTCAGGAATGCACCAACATAACATATCCACTCATTTGTGATGCCCAATTGGTATCCGAACCTCTTCCCAATTTGAGTCATGTATATATTTAATTCATTCATTTCATCATAATGGCAATCCTAAATAATCATAAACATCCTAAATAATCATAAACATCAACTCATTCATTAACCAACATATCATAAGGGTATAACACATCGTTTACCCAAAAATAAGAGTCCACACACATAGGTTTTTCATAACATAAGGTTATTACCGTGGTAGGGCATTACCACCATCATCCCTTTACCCGTGTTTTAAACCAAGAATCTTCGCTTCACTCACCACATTTAAGATTAGCTTTTGAGGGATCACATTAATCTCTCTTAGTTTCCATATCTAAAATAATAAGGAATCATTACATTCACTTCATGAGCATTCGAAGAACCCTTAGGGGTCATCATAAACCTCATAAAACATCAAAACATTCATGTTATGATTCCTCTATGATTTAGAATTTAATGTGGGTATGTCCAAGAGAACACCTTATCCATCTATCACCAAAGGTCATCACGGCTATAGAAGAAGAGATTCCATATTCAGACTCGAGTGAGGGGTCGGATTCTAGCATTAACCAATTAGATTCATTATTACCACTAGAAATCATGGTTAATCCTTCTAGAGATGATCTTAGCAGCTTGGGTGACCAGTATCATTTAGTGGACTCTAACGAAGGAGGAGGTCTGCAGGTAAGAAACGAAAATGACGCAAATGTAGCTTTGGCCAGAATGTTATTCGTGCGCAATTCCATGTCGCTCTTCAAACCTCCATGAGAGCATTATTGGTTGAAGAAAAGAACTCATACAAAATTTCTAAATCAAAACTACCGTCACCAGGTAACAGACTTCATCCTTAAGGGAATACCCATATCTAGTTAGGGCTAGTCAAAGCCCTATCGTAAAATAGGGAGATAAGTCCACCCTTTAAGCCAATTCGAGACCACTCTTGAACAAAGCTACCCAATATCAGCTAACGACTGGGTTAGGTCACCGATCCAGCCATCCATCTCTGGCATCAAGCCAACCACCTTTGGAAATCAATTCTAGGCTTATCTTCAACCGCAAGATACTCCTCAATTCTTATTCTCAGCAAGGGGCAAAACTTATACTCAACCACCTTTATATCGCTCGGTTGTCCCCGAAGCTCAAAATCAGGAAATGTTTGCTCAAGGGGTTGAGGGACTTAATCCTCAAGGTTTATCCCCCCGAAATGGCTATCTTATGGCAATAATTTATCACTTCACAACTAGTCTTGTTTCTACTTATCTTTAATTGATAAATCTAGTGAGGGATGAATATTGGGTCTTTGGTAACTTTGTGATGCCAGAGCTTGTGAGATATAAGGTAATAGGTGATCCATGATTGCATATGATGAACTACTACACAGTCATGAGGGTAAGAAAGTGAGTGACAAGATTTTAGCTCAAATGTTCATCACCACTTTAGGAGTTCCCATTGATGAATGGTTTAATAACCATTTAGATAAAATAACCAGTTATTGGGAGCGTGAATCTTAAGCCTTTATTGAGTAGTATGGTTTCTATAGCTATATAAAAACCACCATCCAAAACCTAGAAGCAGTTAAACAAAGGCATGGTGAAACATTAGCTTAATATGGGTGTTGGATGGCCATGAAAGTTCTTCGAAAGACCGACTTAGTCTTTCAGAGATGGTGGTGAAGTTGTTAGATGGAGCACTTCAGTCTACAAGCTGCAGTTAGGTGTTGATGAATTCTCAAGCTATAATGAAGTGCATGTCAAGGCCAAGAAGCTAAAAATTATTCATGGTTTTGAGCACACTACTAACACGAGCCAAGGTAAGACTTGGTGCAAGAAAATAAATGACAATTCTGCTTTCATTCTAGCTCCCACCCCTAAAAAGTCAAATCAAACCAATACACAAACTATGATTTAAGTGGTATAGCTTGTAGAAGTTTCAGCTTTCCAGACTACTAATGATGTCCATCAAGGCATTTCGCCTTACGTCCTGACTCTGACTCAGCTTTTCACCAACCTTTATGAGATAAAATTGCTTGATAATCTCAAGCCTTGTCCACCACCAAATGCTAATTAGTGGAACAATTTCTACACTTACCATGTTACTCATGGACATCACATTAACAAGTGTGAGCTTCTCCTTAAGAATATTTAAAAGTTGGTTGCTAGAAGAAAATCCACGCTCCCACTTTAAAGCTAAACACTATTTCTAATCTTCTACCTCAGTTTAAGAATAAAGTAAGGATGCTCAATTTAGGAATGAGTCCATAAGTGATTTTCTGCCATTTGAAAAGAGTTAGAGAAGAATAGCAATAAGCCATGACTGTAGGGATCAATTTGCCTCCAAATTTTATTATGAATGCTTTAGAAGATGAAGCAAGCTCCTCTAGAAGACCTTCTCCTTCATGATTCTTCAAGCCATGATTTAACCTGATAGAGATCCATGTTTATCATGATGCGGGGTCTCCTTCTTTTCATGTTATTCGCTATGAATCTATCTTGAAAGTACAAGGCCTCTTGAACTGAGCTTTGGCCGCTCTATTTACATGCTCTCTCACCAGAATGGCATCCAAATGGTTCATGAGCTTGCCTATGAATGCAAGGCAAAATTGCGCAGCATTGTCTCAAGTATTTCGTATGCATTTTGTCTATAACAAAAAACCAAGGGTCGACATTCATGAATTGCATAATTGCAAGCAAAGGTATGACGAGACTTTTAATGAGTGTTACCATAGGAAAATGGCTCTTAAGGTATTGCTCTACCCCAATCTCGATTTCAGAACTGAAGTTTCCCTTTTGGTCAGTGGCTTGCTTCCTTGTTATCGCCAACATTTAGAACATGATGATTTTGAAAGATTTATTGAAGTCTTCGAGAAGGCTGAGAAGATTGAGCACATGATCTTGACAAGGGGATATCAAGTGAATGTCATTAGGTTGTGCCTGCCTTCAAATTTTATCTTTAAAATATTGATGTAGTTGAATCTCGAGGTTCTCTCCATGTTGCAAGAACCAATGATCAAGGATAACTCGACTTATTAAATTGTGAAATCAACTACTACTCTTACCTAAATCTTGAGATAAGAAGCCGAGCTTGTTGATGTTCTAGGGAATGAATCGCTTATCTTTATTGACATTGATAGGTATGTAGTAAAGTTTGGCAAGAAGAAGAAGGTCGTAGTGAAAGAAAAAGAAGAAGAAGTGGGTGCTGATGAAGAGTCTATGCTAGCAGCAACTACTTTTGAAGAAAGAGAGTATGACTTTCATGTAGCCATAATGACCAAAGGCAAGAAGATGGTCCTGACTAGGTATCTTCATTTTCAGATGGAAAAATTGATGAAGCATTTTGGCTATACTGCTTTAGGAAAGGAGTTAGGAAAATATCATCAAGGCATTTTGGAGGCCTTAACCCCAATCCTCTTATCCCTCATTATGGAGTGGGTTTTTCTCATCCCCATAATAAGGTTTACAAGTATAAGAGGCCTATCTTCTGCAATATGGTTAGTGTTTGTGACCGTGGGCAAGTGCCATACAAGGGGCAACTAGAACGTGTTGAGCATGAAGGTCAAATGTGGCCTGGGTTTCAAATCTTTAAATTGGCTAACGAATCTCTTAATTCGATTCGTAATCATGACAATCTAAGTAGATGTTATAAATGATAAATTGATTTCCTTTTTTCTCTAAACCACTACCCCTCTTATTTGATTAGTGCCGTAAAAATTTTCAATTGAACTTATTCTTTCATTTGGTATTTTTCTTTATCTTCCTATCTTTCAAAAATTTAATTTTAGGAAAGTGCTTTTCCTTTACAAGCATACGTATAAAAAAGTTTATTTAGCTCCTTCATGCCTACTATAACTAGTTTTTTCGATTTTCTACTAGCAGCTTTAACTATAACCTCAGTTCTATTTATTGGTCTGAGCAAAATACAACTTATTTGAAATTAATTAAATGACCAATTTTTAAAAAGAAAAACAAAACAAAATATTTTTGTAGTATTCTACCTATTCTCTAATTCTTTACCCTATTCGTTTCCAATTCTTGGTTATTGAGATTTCTGTTCAATATGGATTAATATTTAAGAATAGATATTACTTCTCTTTTTACCTTTTTCAAAAATAAAACAATTGAAATGATTGAAGTTTTTCTCCTTCGAATTGTATTAGGGATAATTCTTATTACTTTGGCGGGATTATTCGTAACTGCATATTCTATTCTGGATAATATATTATTAGAAATTAATAGAGAAATACTAAAATTTTTATATAGTTTCTATTTTATAGATTTTCGATTATTTATACAAATATTAATATTGAATAATATAAAATTCATATTCAAAAATAGAAAAAAAGTAATTTCTGCTAAATATTTGAATAAATTTATTTGAGTTAAATTAATATATTTCTTATTATTCTTATTTATTTTTACTAAATAAAAATAAACTATTTATTTTATTAACAATATTATTAAAGCAAGCAATATACTTCTCATATTCTTAGTAATTCGTATTCCTTATTAATTAATTAATTAATTAATAATAAATAATACAAATAAAGAATATAAAAAGAATATATGAATCTTACCCCAATGTATATAAATTATTTAATAATTGAATCAAATGAATAATCTAATCAACAATATAGTAATATAATTAAAATAGAATTTAATATAGAAATAATGTAGAACTTAGTAAATGATATAGAAAAAATGATTAAATCATATAGAAAACGAATATAGAAATGGATATAGAATTTATATAGAAATTATTAATATCCTAATCACTCTATTAATATAGACATAGCAATCGAAATTGAATTTTTTACTTGAAAAATATTGAATAAATTGAAAATGGAAATTAATAAAAAAAAATACTAAAAAAATAGTAACAAATCTTCCGATATTCTTTCAGTTTTTTGTGTTTATTTTTTTCATCTTCTATATTCTTCATTCCAAATTTTTCTAGGTCATCGGCTTGCCCGAAGTAAATATCTTCACAATTTGAGAATTCATCGAATCCCTAATTATATTATTATTATTTTACATTTATGGCATGTGGGGAGGGCTCGTGAAGATGCAACAGGATCTGAAAAAGGAATGGATCATGATTTTGAACCCGTTCTCTCCATGACTCTCAATGACATTTTCAGCTATGAGAATTGCTTCATGGTAGGCCAAGAGGAGCCCTTTGAGAAAACCCTTGTTTCTCCTCCTATTAATAACAAGGAAAAGGGCAAAGCAGTTATGGAAGTTGATGAAACTGATGAATCTTCCAAAGGAGAAATTGATGACATCTCTCTCGACACCATGGATGAGGACATTGAAGCTGTTGTTGATTCTCTTACCAAGTCCCTTGCAGTCCTCATGAGGAAGAGGGTGGGAAGGAGCGAATACTAGAGAGGTCCTATAACTATAACTATCCAAAAACTTACTAAGGCCATGACTGAGGATGCAAAGAAGGGCAACATGAACCTTAGTCAAATTCAAGAGATGGGTTTAACTCTTTATCTTGAGGAAATGATGCTTAATTATCATAATGAGTCTTCTCAAGGCAACCCTACTCTAATTATTCATACTTCTACTTATCCGACCACCACTCCTTTTAGCAAAGGCTCCTTTTCTACTTTTGGTATACCTCTGGTAGTTCATCTAGCCACTCCTGCTCCTGCCATAGTTCCTCCAGGAGGACTCATGACTCGACCTCCAACTTCTCAAGCCATCATCGATCCGATGTTTGCTACCACTAGTTTGAAGCTACCTACCATTGCTGCTCCGGGGATTGTTGTAGATCTAGCCTAGTCGCTCGCTTTATCGTTGATCAAGGCTAGTGCTGATCTAGGGGCTATTTTAGTGGATGCCATCAAAGAAGGCCCTCCGCTTGTGGAGGATGATGATATTTATGATATTGTAATTTTTAATATTTCTAGTGCTTTAATGAGGCATTTTATGCAATGAAATATCCAAACTTTGCTAACTTATTTGATGTTTTTCCTGACGAATCATGCATTCATCTAAATATACTCACAATATCTTTAGCATACATGATGTTTCTTTGCATGAAATTAACTTGGGTGCAAATGAATCGTCTAAAATGGTAAATATATCCAATGACTTAAACCCTGGTGAAAAATGAGAGATTAAAAATGTGCTTAGGCTTCACGTGAGCACTTTTACCTGGTCATATGAAGATATGTCGAGACTAGACAGAGAAATATCACAGTACAAAATATATCTAGAGAAGTAGAAGTTGCGTCAACTATGTCCAGAATGGGCAGATAAGGTTAAGGTAGAAGTGGCAAAGCAGCTCGAAGCCAAGTTCCTCGAGGTGGTTGAATTTTTGACATGGCTAGCAACTATTGCACTTGTAGCTAAAAAGGATGGGAAGGTAAGGGTTTATGTGGACTTCAGAGATCTCAATAATGTGTCACAAAAGATGATTTGTCATTGCCTCACATCAATGTATTAATGGACAATGTAGCCAAGGTCACAATGTATTCCTTCATGGATGGGTTCTCGGGCTATAATAAGATTCTCATGGATATTGTTGACAAGGTCAAAACAACATTCATCATTGAATGGGGAGTGTACTGCTATAAATTCATGCCATTTAGGTTAAAGAACAATGGATAACTTACCAATAGGCAGTGATAGCTTTGCTCCATTACATGATCCACAAGGAGGTGGAAGTCTATGTCAATGATATGCTAGTTAAATCCATGACTCGAGAAGAGCACCTTGAGTTGTTAGACCATTTCCTTATAAGGATAGAAAAGTATAATCTACATCTCAATCCGAAGAAGTGTGTTTTCAGTGTGATGTCAAGCAAATTTCTAGGGCACATAGTGAGCCAAAGTAGAAGAGATGGATCCGGATAAGATATAGGCTATCTGCGATATGCCAGCTGTGAGCAAATGACAATCTACCGACGTGATCACCGCGAGGTGCTGGCCCCATGAGATGGGGCGTGGGGGTTTTTTGAAAACTTGTTAATGATGTGAAGGTTTGTAGTATTTTAAAGACTCGAGACGTAAGCCCCTAGCCTATGGTGTTTAGAGTTACCACTTGGATTAGCTCTTTTGGGTAAATTTGGTACAACCTAGATCCGTTAAGCTTAAACGGTACCATACTACAGAGATTCCGGTCTGGATGAGTTACTTATTTCATCATTACTTTAAGTTATATTAGGCGGTTTGCTATCATCTTTTAAGATCATGATATTAAGATTTATATCTAGCTCATTTTTCGGATTATATGTTATATTAGCGTGTATGCAGAAAGTACTAAATACATAAGGGGGAAAGTAAACAAGTAGGAAAGTAAATGCGCCTAATCTATGAGGTATTATTTACAAATTGGGTTATGGGGATATAAATCGCCTAAAATACATAAGATCCAAGCAAATAAATACATCAATTGCTTATTATACACATCATCTAACAAATACATTGGCTTTAATTAAATACCATACTCGAAGGAAAGTAAATCCTAACATACATCCAACCTAACTACCTACATCCACAAATGATATCACAAAGGATAATTCACAGCACAACTATGTTCGTGAGACCCGTGGAGTGAAGTTAAAAGTGACGAAATGCTTGTAGTTCTATCTTAAACATGATTCATTTTTATGTATAAGTATGTTGCTCATTTTTATCACTGAAAATGCTGTATGTGAATACAATCATGTTGCATATCCAAAAACCTTGAGTTTTCTTCGTAGGGATCTCCTAGTACTACTTCAAGACTCAAAAAAATGTTTAGCTTAAGGTTACATATTTCTAGGGATTGAGTTTGTTAAGCCTAAAAGGTTACCATTGTTCAACAAAACATGAACCTTAAAATCCAAACCTTTACAGGTTTGCTATAAAAAGCAACACCCACACCAGCATTGCAATGTTGGTGTCAGCATTGCAATGCCAACACTAACATTCTAATGTTGGTGTTAGTGTTGCCCTTTTACAACAACAACAAAAAATCAAAAATTTAAGGGAAATAAACAAAACTCAATAAACAAGCATATAAGTGTGAAACACAACTTTAGGAACTTAAAGGCTTACCCCGTAATCGTGAATCTACCTCTTCAAGATCTACAAAGTCCTCTAGGAAGCTCTCCTTTTTTCTCTAGTTTAGTTGGTTATGAAGTTAAGAATTTTGAAATGGAGCAAATGTGACCCCCAAAGTGAAAGTGTAAATTTTAAGCAAATGTAATAAACTTCCTCTCCAAAATGCTAACATTATATTCTACTGAGTTAGATTTTAGAAAGAGTAGTAGGAAGTGCTCCAAACCTCATATGCTTACGTGAGAACATGCTAATCTTCAAGTTTGCTTAAGTTTGTGTGAATCTAAAACTCAAAGTTACTTAGATAAGCACCCAAGATGTCAAAATTCATGTCCTTTCCCTGAACTTACCTTAATTTTCTTGAAATCCTAGTTATTTTTATGCCCTAAGTGGTGTAGAACACTGAAGACCCCTTAAGAAACCTTAGAAACTTGATTTTTTCTCTCTAAAAGTGAACTCTCTCCTCAGCAAGCTCTTTGTAAGAAAATGAGCTCCCCCCTCTCTACTGCTTCAGCTTCCTTAAGTAAGTAAACTCCCTTCAATCCAATTCAAAAGTTGAATTCCATGATTTTTGGGCTTTTCCCTTTTTTTTTCTCCCCTCTTTCTTCCTCTCTTGTCCAGTCCATGAAAGGAAGGACTTTCTCCAGCCATTATATAGTATAAGGGGGTGTGGGTCATGTCACTGAAAGGTGTAAGAGTTCAATAAAGACTATTTGGAACCTTAAAATCCAAAAAATGCAGATTTTTCTACTATGATTGCGATGTCGGTATTGGTATTACAACACCAACATCATCATTAGGTCCAATGTTGACACCAACATTGTAATGTCGGTGTTAGCATTGGATTTCAGGTCTTGATTTGGGTTTATGATGGGCCTAGTTTTATGTAAATAGGATTTTTAGGTTTTAAATCAATATAGAGAGCATCTTGTGGATGAATTCTGAACCTTATCAAAGTGAAAGACTAACAGAGGAGATAAAAATTAAAGTTTTATCATCAAACTCACGAGTGAGACCAAAATCCCATGCTCACAGGCTACCCCTCGTGAGATCACTATTGATTATGCAATCAGTATGGTCGCACGAAAGAAGAGCAACGAAGTTGAGAAGAGGTACCTGGTCAGTAACCAGGCGTATTCATTATTTACTTGAACCCGTTGGAAATATTTACCCATTCGATTAATAATGAATATGTACTAGCAGTTGCAGTTGATCTTCTTGATCGAAGTTCCCTTAGATGATCCTAAGCAAAGGAGCAGTGAATATAATGGATATGGATAGTAATGAGTTCATCAACCCGGTCAACCAGGACATACTCAAGCGCTACCATGTTTAGGAAAAAAATAAATAAAAAGAGGCGGTACCAACAATTTATAAATATATTCACTAATTAGCACTTTGTTAGTTGATCAAAAGTTATGGCCTCTTTTCGCAAAGCGTAAATAATAAGTTCTCTAGGTTGAAAACTAGAAAAGGGCAACGTAGGAAAAAGTTAAGACAAAGAAAGAAAGGTTGAAAACCTTACATCCATGTTCAAAGGTTTTAGATGTTTCAAAACTAAGTCTCCTACTTTCATGGGTTGCTTATGAGGCATAACCAGGTTGTTGTACACTCTAGCCATCCGTTATTGATACATCTGTAGATGATCCTAGGCTCTTAAATGGTGCTCATCTATCATGTTGAGTTGTTTGAACTTAGCTCTAGCCCAATCTAATTCCCCCCAGTTTTGCTTCCAAGGCCACCCTGAGAGACCCTACCTCGTTTTACTAGTTTAATAGCTTCCATACCGTTAAACAGAGAGAAGGGAGTTTGATTTGTTGGGGTTCTGCGACTTCCTTAATATTTCGAAACTACGAAAGGTTTTTTGTTTACCCAATCTCTGTATCAGACCACCATCTTACTCAAGCATTTCTTGATTGACTTGTTAGCCGCTTCTACTACCCCATTAGCTTGAGTTTTGTAAGGAGAAAATCGATGGTGCTCAATGCTATAATTTTTTATCAAATCAGTCGTTGCCCCTTGAATTTGCACTCCATTATCCGAGACTATATGGTGAGGTACCTCGTATCATGCAAAGATATACTTTTTTATGAACTAGGCCATCTTCTTGGCGGTGATGTTGGTTTAGGATTTACCTTTTACCCATTTGAAGAAGTAGTCGATTGTCACGATAATAAAATCTATGCCCATTAGTAGAAGAAGGCTGGATCTCACCGATTATGTCTATACCCCACACTGAGAATGGCTAAGGAGTAGATAAATTATTAAGCTCCACAAGGGGCAAGTGGCTAGTATCCCCATATATTTAGTTGGTATGGAACCTTGTTTACACAATCTGCTACCATGGTTATTAAGAAGTATCCTTGCCTTTGGGAGGAGGCCACTATTTATAGTGGGAGGGGACAAAAATGCTCCCCTCATTTCTAATGCCCATCCCACACGGGTTACCTCGTGAAGCTCCATGCTCTGTGCGGGGTCAACCCGCTCGTAACCCACTACGGTGGGCTGTGCATGGCCTCTAAGGGAAGCCCACTTGGGCTTCCCTTGTCTCACAAGTGAGGCCTTACAAGACTTCCCACAAGCCTCACTTGTAGGCTTGCTAGTGGGCCTTTAGCCCACCAGCATGAGCTGGCCTTGTGCTAGTGCATGCTAGCGACTAGTGAGCATTTTTATGCTCGTGAGGCTACAACACAGGCCTCGCCCGCGAACAACCCATGTTCACAAGGCCCACTCTTAACGGGAAAAATTCCCTTGATCCACCACGTGTAAATTTCCTAAATCCTCTTTAAATATATTTGGTCCGACCATTTAATGATCCATCCAAAGTGAGTTTAACAACCCCTTTTATTCTCGGTATAGACCCCATCTATAAGCTCTTTATTTAGTTTGGTAAAGACCCAATGTGTGTGACCTCATAGAATCCTAAAGTATGGAGCCGCTAGAGGTTAACCTAAACTTGGCTTCCCATATGGGAAGCTTTAAGCCCAGTGTTCCAAACAGATATAAAACTCGAAAAACTCTAGATGATCAAATGGGCTTTATGGCAAAGATGTATGATCCCCCAATAATCAGAACATCACGTGCCTGTGATTTGATCTAATTCTGAAATAATAACTAGTACAATATATTCCTTCCATCAAGTTAAGTACCATCCATTTTACAAAGCTCCGAATAAGTGTTAGCTCATATAATAGCCGTAACTATCCTGGAATCAAACTTGTTCATGAAGAACACCACTCTCCTTTATGTATCAAGGTAGACTAGAAACTCATTCTATCAATCTCATACTTTGATCAAAGGTTTATGAGTGTGTCACTTCAAGAAGAGGCCTTAAGGTACAACTCCCATTATATCAATATATCATGAGTGATGGATCCCATCTTGACTACTCGGCTTACCAACGAATGATCATCACTATACCCATAATCAACCGTATCATCCTAATCACCAAGGTATAAAAAAATATGACACTAAGTATAGCAACTACCATGCAAGGTAACCAGTATCTTAGGTATAAGGATACTCGTACCGCTACTGCAATAAGACATGACACCAACACATGGATATAGTTATTTCTGAGTGTCTATCTTATAGCTATCTCTAATGTATTACCCAAATAAATTCATGTATTAACTCAAGGTACCACCTTCAGTTCATGAGATCGGCTGCTTAGATCAAACTCAAGGAGTAAGCCTACACATGCTAGTTTTTCTACTTCATTGAAGTTCAGTCTCAATGAGACTATGACTAGGGATATTTAGAATTTACAAAGTAACATGTGTGTTTAGTTCTCACACCACATAGCTCCCACTATGTCCTTGCACTTTCACGCTATGAAATAGTCACGGACTTTATCTTATTATATCAATGAACATACACATATACTTAATATCATATATATAATGCCAACGAGATACACAATTTAGAAATGATCATTGATATATAACAAAGATGCATTATTATTGATAAACAATAATCTTAAACTATATTTACATTAGTGGCTAAAAAATACATATCGCCTTGATTACCTCAAGGACATTCATCATGTCTAACAGTATTTCATGCAAATGTATATTTCCATCTAGATGGACATCAAACAAGTAAGGGAAGTTCTAATTTATTAATTCAAATACCTCATAAGCAGAGTTGTGATAAGTGTATAATTACACTTATTATCATGACATTTTCAATCATAAAACAATATGGTTTTGTTTCATTTTATACTTCATATAAAAAATTTAACGTGGTATGTAGTAGTTTTTGATGCAAATGCAGAAACTAGGTGAATCTTGGGAGTAAAATGATAAAAAAATGGAATTCTATGGAAAAAGAGTGAAAAAGGTGCAAAAAGATGTGTGGAACATAAGGATTTAGCTTAGGATCGGAGTTGTCAAAGATTAGCAAAGTTGCGAAGAAGAAAAATGAGGAAAAAGACATTTCACGATCATGACTCCCTTTCATGGTCGTGACTTATTACTCTTTATAAATAGAAAGTTACAAATCATTATTCACAATCGCGACATGTGATTCACGGTCGCGACTTGTGACAGTTATTGGTTATCTCTTTTCAACTACCAACAAACAGATAATAACGATCAACTGCCATCAACTACCAACCAAAAAGACACCTTTTGGAAGTCAACCAATCATGAAAAGGTGCCTTTCCATTGTGGATGAGGATGAATCTTTGTATCCAATCATATTGAAGTGATGCAACCCTTCGCCAATGGACACAACTCTTCATTTGGATAGATGCAACCCATCGTACTTTATAAATAGAGTCCAAATTCAATCAATTTCGTAAGAGGGCATGGTGTATGTCATGAGTAGTATGCGTGCATAGATAGAGAGTGAAAATATATAGATTTCGCTACGTTCAAAGTTGTAGTGAGAAAAATGTATAAGTGATTCGACTCTTATTTCGATCACTATATTTCTACACAAATTCGAGCGTTTGTTGTATTAGTGTAATTGTAAAGCACTTATCAATAAAAGTTTTCATTCTTCAACATTCTTTTAATCGATATTCACAAGGAATAGCATCCTAGCAGAGGTTCTGTACGAGTCGAGACCGAATTCAAAGTAGACGCAGGAATTGTGGGAATTGACGACTACCATTAAAGAGTGGATATGTTTTAATCAACTTTAGCTTTCACTTGCTTACCTTACAACTTTACTTTGTTTTCTGCTTATTATTTTTATTTCAAAATTTATGGTATGTCTATGTGTCATAACGAGTATTTCATCTTGCGTCATTTATATTAATCAAGTTATATGCTTTCGAGTTAACTTTAAGAGTGATTTCGGGGTTAACAAGATTGTGTATAATCACTAGATCTGTGATTATAACGTTGTTTAGTGAGCCAACATTTTTGGAATGGTAACTTGCTAAATATGGCTATGTGAGAGTGACCTGTACTAAGTATAGTATTATAGTTATCCAGGTTCTTATAAGTGTCATAATTCATTTACCCTAGATTTAGAAAAGTCATCTCATGTGTTGCTCTGCGATGAATATTAGGGCGTCTAGAATCGTATTTGTTGAAATTATCTAGTGTACAAAATATTCTTGATGATTTTGTATGTTTTTATCTACTAAACTTGTTCTTAGGATAAAATCTATATATTTTACATTTTCTCTAGTCTGTTCATACACCTATCTATTATTCCATCTATCATCCAAACCCTCCAATCAAATTATCTGATTTCGTTTACTCCGTAACACTAGTTGGTCTTTGGAACCGAATTCCTTCCCCGTGGGATCGATATCTTTTAAAACTACATCAAAACTGTATACTTGCAATGGTCACCATTTTTCTATTTTATAAGCGGTATTGACAACACCTTGTGAGCATGGGATTTTTACGTTTTACTCGTGAGTTCGATGATGAAGCTGTAATATATTTTCCTTTGCACGTCTTCTAATTTGACAAGGTCTCAGAGGACCTCGGGAGAAGCATTCCTTGTTTCTTACAAACCTTAGATTTTTTAGGATAACTCATCAGTGTCCAAGTTCAATTTGAACCAAAATCAGACTGAAAATCACGATCATCGATGTAACTAATATCGGTACCAATGCCACAACATCGGTACTAATGTTGAACATCGGTACCTATGTAATGACATCGGTACCGATGTCATGGTATCGGTACCGATGTCTGTAAAATACAATGACATCGGTACCGATACACCATCATCGGTACCGATGTCGAGTTGACAGCAGTAGCAGAATGATTGCAAAATTCTGGAATTATTGAATAAATTTTCAATAATTCACTTCCAGTCACTTTCACACTGTTGAAAGTGGCTGGAAGGTCCCTCCATTTATGAGGATGGTACACTAGTGGAGGAAAAGGGGAACAAAATGCCAAAATACTTTTTGACTTTGTATTGAAGGGGGCTCTTAAGAAAAGGGAGGAAGACATTCAGCAAGGTGGGGAGCACAAAATTGAAGGAGGAGAAGAGAGGTATGAGTGGAAGAAACTCATATCAAGAACAAGTAAAAGAGATGGAGCATTTCCATAAGTGTTCTTGAGTGTTCTTCATCAAAACATCAACTTTCACCCCCCAAAACATAAAATTTCGGGTTTGTTAAATCAAATACATGAAGTTTAGACTTGAACGGAGAGTCTAAAACATCTTTATCAATCACTTGAAGGTTACTACACCTTCTAAAACATCTACTTTGGCAAGGAATGGATCCCTTCCAAAGATTTTCGATAAATCATCAATCAACAACCAAAATCAGCCAAAATTAAACAAGGAGAGCTTCCCAGAGGACTTCATGGACCTGAAAAAAAGTAGATTCATGAATATGGGGTAATTCTCTGAGTTCCTAGAGTTTGTGCTTACATTTATATGCTTTTCCTTTTGATGTTTCATTTTGTTTTCGGTTTTTCTCCCTTTTCGCACACCAATCTATTTTCCAGAATTTACAGTATGATTTCAAACCTTTTTGAGTATTTTCTTTACACTAACATATTCTACACATCTTGATATTTCCATAATGATAAAGATCATCCAAAACGGTTAAGTATAGCAAAAGTTATGATCGTTTGAAGTTTTGGATTTTTGTTGTACTATTTCTGCTGTTTTTCGTGTGTCTTCTACAGGTCTGGAATGTCGAGTTCAGTACCGACCTTACCAACATTGGTATAGAAATTCCAACATCAGTACTGACATCAGTACTGATAGTCTAACATCAGTACTGATGTTGGCTTTGGCAAAACCCAATTTTGCTCAGTTTTACTCCGTTTTAAATAGTTTAAAGCCCGGAATGACCCGCTAAGACCCCTCTGAACTTGGAAATGCATCATTGGGGGTAAAAAACCTCAAAATTATAATTATTTAAGATTTATTTATGATTTATTAATGTATTAATTTGTTAATTAAGGGTTTGGAGTAGCAATGGAAGCGCTTCGGGCCATTCCTATCGTTATCGCCCTTCACAGGGAAGTTGGTAACGATATGAATGACGTCACTATCGTTGTTAACCCAAACCATGGCTATGTTATGCATGTTGGGCCTAGATTTACGTTTATAAATGTTGATTTAGGTTACCCTCACGAAGAGAACCCTATTCTTGGATACCCGACTCGACAAAACTCGCATGCGGCATTTTCACTAATAAAATGACCAACATACGTGTAAATAAAAATAAACCATTTTTATTTAAAATAACAACTTTAAACCTTCGACGTTTTAATTAGGCCACACAGACCTTACTAAAATCAAATCGAACATATGTGGTATACCTCTTGCTAACCCTTGTGATGCAGGTTAGATGTATGCCTAGGGTTTATTTTCCTTCGGGTGTTGTATATATTTTTATGAAAGTTGTAATTCATAGATTAGGCGGGTGGTTGCATCCCATGAGGTTATGTAATCTTTAATCTTTACTTTTCCGCATTTACTTCTCACATTTACTTAATGCTTGATGTATGGATTTATAGCTTTCCGCAGGTGCGTTAAAACATGCATTATAACCTCAAAATGACTTAAGTGCGAATATGCATAACTAAGAAGTACGGTTTTCTGTAGATGTAATTTATTATGATCCAATAAGAAATAAGCAACTTATCTCGAACCCGAATCTCTGTGTCTTGGTGGGCCGTCCCTCGGACGTTAAGCCTCACGGGACTTTAATTCCTGGAAAGAGCTAATCCAGGTGGTGACTCCACACCAAGAGATGGCGGATTCGGGTTCGAACCGATCTGAATAACATTTTTTACCCTCTCATCAAAAACATTTTCCTGAGTCCTATGACCCAGCGCAATCTTTTCCAAAACGCCCCGGTGGATCGCTCCTCTCATCACCGTGCACTCTTGGCCCACTTCTCCATGTCATCCGCTCACAGTGGCGACTCCGCTGGGGACTTTTTCTAAAAACTTTTTTAAAAAACTTTTTTTTTCAAAGGTTTTAGATTTTGGATAAGAGCCAAAAATTATTGATCACATTATTCCATTTTTCTCTTAATTATGACATATTCATAATTTCGCATTGCAATAGAAAGGATTAGCAATAAGTCTAAGGTGCCCCTATTACCGTGAAGCTTGCGAAAGTATCCTTCGTGACCCCCTAGTGATCGAAAGGTGATTAGCTGGTGGAACACTTGTTGCCATATCGCATATACCTCCCTCGTTAGAGGCTTGGAGTGTATTTTAGTGCAACGAGAACCTTCTACATCAGCAACCCATTTATAACCCTCATGTGAATAACCCATAGGCATTTTCCCTAGGGTGTTACCAAACACGCGATCATGCATTATATTTTCCTGCAGGTACGCTCCTTAGTATCTTCATAGTACTAAGATGAACCAAACTTAGGATAAAGATTAGCCAAAAACCCTACACGCGGGGGTTATATGGTTGGAAGATTGGACGTTGCATGCTATGTGCTATGTATATAGTGCTTTTAAGTTTTCACTGAAAAAATGTCATACTAACCACGAATTTTTGCGCTGACAATTGAACTCACACACTCATGTACATATCACGATACCAAACCAATATCACATACACTTAGGCACAGTTGACACAATATATTGTGTCACCCTAGGATAACATAAAACCACTTAGGGACATCACTTACCCCTTTTTCAGTGAGATGTCCACTTGACATCCCGCTATTAGCCCGCACATGGCAAACATACCTTCCTTTTACTATGTGATGTCCACTTGACATCTGACACTTAGCCCACAAGGGGCAATAATGCATCCTACACATCATCTTTGAGATGTTCACTTGACATCCAACTCACAGCCCTTCCGGGGCAATCATACACACCAAAGGCCCAAACGAGCAAATACCTACCCAAAACCATTTTTTTCCTACATTAAAGGATATCCCAGTTGATGTCCTAAGCCCACACCAGGCAAACCTACTTCAAAAATCTTACCTTACCAAATCTTTAGAGGTATACGATTCATACCCGAATCATTCGCCCACACGAGGCAATAATTCACGTATCACCACATACCCTCAAATAGTGATGATCGCACAGGTATCCGAAACTTCACCCTAATTGGGAAAAATAACCAAATTGTTCATTAGGTAGCTACAAATGGTAGTTGTTTTCATTTCATTAGGGTATGTCACACCGCTTACCCGAAACAATTTTAACTTCCTCATGAGACCTAGTCTTAGCACTTAAACCTCCGTCTGCTTAGAATCATGGACTTCTAAGCCTAGGGTATAACACACCGTTGCACCCGAACTTGAACCTAGAATTAGAAGACGTGACAAGACAGCATCACTCAGGATAGGATCATCCCGGGTTATAGTAGTGCCTACTCGGCTCTCGAAACCCCACTTGTTTGGAGTCATAAACTAAAGGGTATAACACACCGTTCTACCCGAACTCAAACCTAGAATTAGAAGACGTGACAAGACAGCGTCACCTAGAAGAGGATCATCCTTGGTTATAGCGATGCCCACTTAGCACCCAAACCTCTACCCGCTCAAGGTAACAAACCCACAATACTAAGAGTCACACGGTACAATGCACTAGTTACTCAGACTCACACAATTGTGTGGAAGCTAAACAAAGCCACCTCAAGACATGAGAAAGAGCCACAGTTGCGAATTCTCAAAAAGCTTATTACCCCACAGGTTAGAGGCAACCATCACCTGTTTGTTCCAAAAGGATAGACAAAACATGAGTCACACCTCAACCCCAAGCCTACTACCACACGGGTATTACGGTAATCGACCTATTTGTTCCAAATAGATTGACAAACACAACCCTCGACATCACATAGATGTCACCTCAAACTATTTACCTTTTACCACATGGTAACTTGGTCATCTCACGATGTCACACAGACATCTTACAAATCTCAAATCCAACCCCTGTTGTTAGATTTTCATCTTCACATGTTTTCATCTTTACCTAATGAATAACCTATTTGTTTCAAATGGATTAACATACATTTTATTTCACATCATGGCATTCTAATCCTTTATGATGTAGTTATGACATACATGTATGTCATGAATCTGTTAAAAGTCTATCACCGCGCACTTCATGGCACTTGCTAGGTCATATTTAGCTGATATCTCCTCGATATCACATACTTAGTTTTAGAAGACACATGATGCATTGCTACCAAGGATCACACACACAGTGGTTCCTGGTTGGCACTTGAACCTCTAATCATATGGGGCTCTAACACAAATCATTCACCAAAGGCACACATAGTGATCAATTTCATTCACAGTGTATATATATACATTACTTTCACTAGGGTACAACACACTATCTACCCGACTCACACAAACTATACAAGTGAAGCCTATTCACAACACGAGAATGTGCCATGGTTATTCTCAACCTTGATATCACCTCATGATATTACACCAATATCTTCTTGACCTCAAATTCACATAACATAGGTGGAAAAATTTACCACATCATACCTAGCTTAGCAAGTATATCATTTTTTATCTTGATTTTGTAACTTAGTTTGTTTCAAATGGATAGACAAATAGAAAATTTATATCTTCATGACATTCTGACCCTTAGTAATGCAACCATAACACATGCATATCATGCATCTATGTCTAGTCAATCATACAATCGCGCATCACATATCCGACATGCATGATCTCATGAATGGCTTGCTCATCACCTCATCCAGATTTCCCAATCACGGTTTGATAGGAAGGAGGAACATTATGTCTAGCAACCTCCACAAAGTATCAACAGTGAAACGACCACTGTCTTGATTGACCTTGCCAACAATGAGAATCTTTGAAATGTAGGAAATCTCTGGCCCCCATAAAATTTTGACAGACTATTAATCTTCGAGGAGACTTTTACCTGCATCACATGCTAACTTGTTAATTAGAGATCTTATCAGAAACCACATAGAACATAACTAGACTCAATATAAGCCATTCAGCCAGAATCTGAGATAGTTTGGGTAGTTTCAACCATGACAAAACTTTTGGGAAAAAGACTAGTCAGGGTTAGTGCAAGTCAGTGCCTCCTGATCCACAAAGCCTTGAATTTAGCTTGTTCAGTTAGATTAGTTAGTAGTTGGTTAGCCTGAAAGAGTTTCAACAAACCAGCATTTACCCGGACTCAAGTCACTCTACGAGGAAATACTTACCTCCAAGAATGGCTCAACCTGAGAATCACTACAATCACTCATCTGTAACTGGGGTTTCAACAAGGAACTGAATAAGTGGGTCCTCAACACTTGATACCCATCATGGTAGTAGCTCTCGACCACACACGATAGTCAAGTTCCTAACTTTCGATAGAATTACTACCCGACTCTATCGATAGGACATGATGATGAATGGCTTTCCGAGAAGTTTTATGATGACGAAGCTAATGGATTATAAGGGAGAAGGAGATCCCTTATCACATCAGATCAACTATTTGACTGTGATGTTCACTCGAGAGAAAGAGGAAGCTTGCATCTTCTTCAATGATTCCAGGAACCTCATCTCTTTAGAAGATTATGTTAGCATCAAAGACAAGTCAACGGTGCGGCATGTGGCAACATCGGTACAGGAAGACGTAGCAGAAAAGTCAATTCCAAATACAACTCGACTGGGAATCTTTTTTATGATCTTCATATACATGTCATGCATATATCATATCATGCTCATGCTATACGCATACATAGCATACATATCACATGTTTGACATGCACAAATAACATGGTGTTATGTATATATCTCATGCATATGGCCACAACCATTAATTTTGTGCAAGATTACATATAGCAATGTTTGGTTTCTTGTTTCTTTCGCACACACCCGTAATTTATGTTTTCCTTTACTTTCATTCTTTTTGTATTCCTATGGAACACATCGAGGAAAAAGATAGGGTTATAAGCATCACAATCTTTGGTATCTAACTGGAATAGATATCTCTTGAAACCATCCCATTCTCATCACGTCAACAGTACATATACTTATGAGTCAAGTCAATGTGATCATATCATCCCTTGAATCATACCCTTCAATTGAATACCCATACATGATCATCTCATCATTCTAGCATTCACTTAGTATTATAACATTACCACTTAAGGTTGTGTAACTCTACACAACCTTACTCATGACATGTGTGTCAGACACCCTCAATAATCATACATTAAAAAGAGTAACAATCTCGTTTCATCTCAACTCTAAATACACTTCGATGTCTCCCTGAGATCATAGTATCTAGTCTGTACATATGGCGTACATGATTATGTCAAAAGCTCTCATTCCTTGTACAATAAAAAAGAGAAATAATTTCATCATTCACTTTGATATCCCTCCGACATCATAAACTCTTATCCGTGCATATAGCGTAAGTGAAAATTTCATGCATCACATGCATGCATGTGTTCCATGGGTATCCCTCAGGATTCATTATTTTACATTATTTTGATTACTGACTCTATTTGTTCTTTTGAACACTGCACACACAATCTTTACTTTTTATTTGACATGAACATTAACCCCTTGTTTTGCAGCCATTGCCTTACCTTGCATCTACATTTAAGAAGGTTATTTGTCTAACATAACAATACCATACATCGCATGTATGAAATAAACTTCTTCTAGGTTTCGATGAGAAGAATCAAGAATCTCACCAACAACGGAATGGCTACCTCGTTTAACCACCTGGGTTTGGGTCAAAAGTTCCAAATACCTCGAATCAAGTCGGGGTTCAGTCAAATCTAGCTCTTGAGATAGAGTTGGAGGAGTCAATCCAAACAACATCAATTGTTTCATCTGAATAAGGACCCTCCATCTGAAATACAAAGGTGTCTAACTAATGGAAATGCAATGCAAGAAAGGGCAACTTGCAATTTCTACAAATACTCCGACAACTATTCATTTTCTGACACGTCCTTCAATTGGTGGAGACCATCGTTCTACGGGAGATTTATCTTTTTGAGCTCACATTTTGCATATAATATATACATATAAGATAAAAATTAGCCTCTCAGGTTAACAAGACAATCAATTTATCATGTTTATTTTGCTTGAGTTTTTCTTGAGAACTCTATGCGTTCATTTTAACATACACATGTTGTTTTTAGTGTACATGTTACATCATTGCATGAGATTAACTTGGGTACCACCGAGAAAAACTTTAAGTGGTAACCATTCATGCGACGTGGACCTCTATGAGAGAAAATAAGAGAATAAAAACAATGAAACCAGTAACATTCACTACCCCCCACAACGACAATCACATCTTCTAAAAAAGCCTTGCTATCCCAAATCTTGTAAACAAAGACGAAGTTTCCACACAAAGATCCTATTCAAAGAAAGGGTCATCACAAAGTGAAAAGAATTCTTAGTCTTCAAAACGCTTACAATTAAAAGCTGGGACAAAGTTCTAGAAGCACCTCCATCACAAGAAAAGCTTCTACAAAAGATGAAGCTCACAACGGAAAGGCCGAGCATAAGAACGACTCTTCAACATTCTTAATTGATATGTATTGTAAAATAGCTCGTTGAACTGAAAATAGCAAGGTTTGGGCAAAAATTAGAGCATCAGTGAGGCGCTAGCTATAAAACCCTCATGGGATAGTTAGCAATAGAGATCAGGGTCCTAAGTGTTTACCAACGGTGGTACCCAATTTAAGTTCATCAATGAAATTAACATTTGCACTAAATCATATGTTGTGCATTACAATGAATGCAATCATGTCCACAAATCAAAATCATAGGTAGATAAACATCATACTTGTATACTTGAAAACCTGAAAGGATAATCCAGACAAGGTTCGATAGCTTGAAAACTCGTAAGGGCAGTCTATGCAAAAACTCGAACCAAAGAAATATCAAATTCATCATCTCTAAGAATGAGTATCATCTAGTTTCCTTCGCAAAATTGGTCATCACGATAAGAAGTAACCTATAATGCTTCAAAGCTCGATAAACAATATCAGCTCTCACAATCAACTTTGGGGTTTATGTCAATCGAGATCAATGTCACCATCGTTATACCATATGGGGAAGATGAGATTGTCAAGGCATGATTGACTCATCTAAATGTACTCAAGGCTAGATTCAAGCCTCGAACCTAACTTTGATCCAACCACAAAATTGAACTTTGACTCGAACCTAGGACCCTCATCATTCCAAAGGAGGCCTCTATCCACAACTTGATATAGCCTTATCAATATGGGGCATCAGCAAGATAACCTTATGCAATGTCAAAGAATGGTTGCATTCACATTCATTTTTACTATGTACACATCATATTTGCACATGTAAATCTTGTTTTGCAGGAAATTCCAACAATACTTGCGACATGTTTAGGGGAAAACATCTTAATTCCAAGATCTATCAACCAACTGGAGTTACCAATGACAAAACTAGTCCAAGATCCTTTTTTCATGAACCTATTATGGTCCACATCTTTTATGGACCTATTACGGTCCGCACCTTTCCGAACTTATTATAGTCCCCATTTTTCATGAACCTATTTCGATCCACATTTTCATGGACTTATTACAGTCTATACTCTTTCATGGACCTATTAAGGTCTGCATTTTCATGGACTTATTACAGTCCGTATTCTTTCACGGACTTAATACAGTCCGTATTCTTTCATGGACCTATTACGGTCCGCATCTATCCGGACTTATTACAGTCCATATTCTATCATAAACTTATTACAGTTCGTATTCATTCATGGACCTATTGTGGTCCTCATCTTTCCGGATTTATTACAGACCTTATTCTTTCACAGACTTATTACAGTCCTCATCTTTCATAGACTTATTACAGTCCCCATCTTCCATGGACTTATTACTGTCCACATCTTTCATGGACTTATTACGGTCTGTATTCTTTCATTGGACCTGTTACAGTCCATATTTTCATGACTTATCACAGTCATTGGACCTATTACGGTCCACATTTTCCAAACTTATCATAGTCATTGGACCTATTATGGTCCACATTTTCATGACTTATCATAGTCATTGGACCTATTACGGTCCACATTTTCATGACTTATCATAGTCAGTAGACCTATTATGTTCCACATTTTCATGACTTATTACAGTTATTAGACCTATTACGGTCCACATTTTCATGACTTATCATAGTCCTTGGACCTATTACGGTCTGCATTTTCTGACTTATCACAATCCTTGGACCTATTACAGTCTGCATTTCTCAACTTATCACAATCCTTGGACCTATTACGGTCCGCATTTTCTGGCTTATCACAGTCCTTGGACCTATTACGATCCGTATTTTCCTGACTTATCACAGTCAACGGACTAATTACGGTCCACATTTTCCTAACTTATCACAATCAACGGACCTATTACGATCCTCATTTTCCTGACTCATCGCAATCAACGAACCTATTACGGTCCTCATCTTCCTGACTTATCATAGTCAACGGACCTATTACGGTCCACACCTTTCCTGACTTATTTCGATCCACATTTTTCGATTTATCACAGTCATTGGACCTATTACGGTCCACATTTTCCTGACTTACCACAATCAATGGGCCTATTACGGTCTACATTTTCCTGACTTATTATAGTCAACGAACTTATTACAGTCCACACATTTCAATGGACTTGCTACAGTTCATACTTTTTCATGACCTATTACGGTCAGTTGATTTTCTACATTTTGTACCCCTTCCAAACCTTTCCTTACCAAATAGAAAGTCGGGAAATAAGGAGAACTATTGTCAAATAGGTAACTTACAAGGAACACCTGGAACATAGACAAGCCAACATTGTGCTGGGATAAAAAGCCTTGGATCTTCATAAAAGCCTCCCAAAACAACGGAGCTGTCATCGGGACATCCCCGAAAATCTCAAACTCAAATTTCCACATTTATCATGTGCCTGAAGAAAAATCTCTCAGGACACTCATGTTTTAATTCTTGATTGAAGGTGCAAAAGTTTTTGCTTCCAGTAATCTCAATCAAGGAATTAAAACATATGCCACAAGTATCTAGTAATAAAATTCCTCATTCTTGCAGGTACCCCTTCAACTTACAAGGGACATCTACATCAGACTCATAGTAGTCAACATATCATCCAAGGCATGGAGCACATGACTTTCATCCTTTCCCCAGCAGTTCTGAGGGTTACAGTCAACCCAGAGGTTAACTCACAAGGGGCATCCATTTCAGACCGCTACAGTCAACCATCCCGCATCGAATTTTAACGAAGACTCATGGCAATCAATGTATCAGCAAAGGCATGGAGCATATAGCTTTCATCCTTTCCCCAGCAGTTCCGAGGGTTACAGTCAACCCAGAGGTCAACTCACAAGGGGCATCTAATGCAGACCACAACGATCAACCATCCCATTGCGGATTTCAATGAAGACTCACAATAGTAAACGTATCAATAAAGGCATGGAGCATACTGCTTTCGTCCTTTCCCCAGCAGTTCTGAGGGTCATAGTCAGCCTAGAGGTCAACTCACAAGGGGTATACAATTCAGACGGCAATGGTCAACCCACAAGGGGCATCCACCGCAGACTTTCTACAGTCCGCATCCCCTCCGGGACTTTCTACAGTCCACATTTCTTTTTCCGACTTTTTAACAATCAAGGGACTTTCTACAGTCCTCATTCTTTTTTCTGACTTTTTACAGTTAACGGACTTCCTACAGTCCGCATTTCTCTTTAAACTTTTTACAGTCAACGGACTTTCTACAGTCCTCTTTCCTTTTAGCTTTCTACAACCAGCGAACTTTCTACAGTTCGTAATTCTCTGACTTTTTACAGTCATTGGACTTTCTACAGTCTGCATTCCATTCAGACTTTTTACAAGCATATAAACCTTTCTACAATTCAAAATTTGAACTTTTCTACAGTTAAAAATCCTGATTTTGTTACAGTCATTCGAAACTTTTTACAATTCAAAATCTTTTGACTTTTTAGAGTCACCAAACTTTCTATAGTTCAAAATCTTTTAACTTTTTACAATCAGCCAAACTTTCTACATTTCACCATTTTCTGACTCTTTACGGATGATGAACTTTCTACAGTTCACAACTCTCTAACTTTTTACAGTCAATGAACTTCTACAATTCATAATCCCTTGACTTTCTACAATTAAAAGAACTTTCTATTGTTCATAATTTTCAGACTCTTTACAATCAATTGAAATTTCAACATTTCACATCATGTCCCAGCCTTTTTACGATCAGCAGACTTCCTACGATTCACGTCATCAGTAGGTATGCTACAGCCTGCACACATGGGTCTTCAACCAAAAAGACTGAGACAAACGGTTAATGTTCTCTCCTCGATTATTCTAGCGGCATCAATCAGTTGAAGGTCAACCTTCAAAGGGGCAATCATTACCAAACGGGCAATCATTACCAAACGGGCAATTCGCAAAGGGGTACAGAGAGATCAATCCCCGATAACGTTGCACCAAGATGAAAGTTTCCTGCCATCATCCCTAAAGAGTGCCAACCACAATCGGGCAGGTATTATCTCTAAACCTCGCTGCTCTTTTAATCGTGGGACCATACTGATCTCATATCAGTAGTAATCCCACAAGGGGAAGTCTATGGGCAACAGATTTTTATGCCCTACTCGTGAGTTCGATGATGAAGTTGTAATATATTTTTCTTTGCTAGTGTTCTACTTTGACAGGGTCTCGGAGGATATCGGAAGAAGAATTCCTTGTTTCTTACAAACCTTAGATTTTTTTTAGGACAACTCATCAATGACCAAGTCCAATTTGAACCAAAATCAGATCGAAAATCATGATCATTGATGAAACTAATATCGGTACCAATGCCACAACATCGGTACTGATGTTTAACATCGGTACCTCTATAAGGACATTGGTACCTATGTAAGGATATCGGTACCGATGTAAAGACATCGGTACCGATGTCATGGTATCGGTACCGATGTCTGTAAAATATAGTGGCATCGGTACCGATACACCATCATCCGTATCGATGTTGAGTTGATAGTAGCAGCAAAATGATTGCAAAATTCCAGAATTATTGAATAAATTTTCAATAATTCACTTCCAGTCACTTTCACACTGTTGAAAGTTGCTGGAACGTCCCTCCATTTATGAGGATGGGACACTAGTGGAGGAAAAGGGGAACAAAATGCCAAAATACTTTTTGACTTTGGATTGAAGGGGCTTCTTAAGAAAAGGGAGGAAGACATTCAGCAAGGGGGAGCACGAAATTGAAGGTGGAGAAGAGAGGTATGAGAGGAAGAAACTCATATCAAGAACAAGTAAAAGAGATGGAGCATTTCCATAAGTGTTCTTGAGTGTTCTTCATCAAAACATCAACTTTCACCCCCCAAAACATAAAATTTCAGGTTTGTTAAATAAAATACTTGAAGTTTAGACTTGAATGAAGAGTCTACAACATCTTTATCACTCACTTGAAGATTACTACACCCTCTAAAACATCTACTTTGGCAAGGAATGGATCCCTTCCAAAGATTTTCTGTAAATCATCAATCAACAACCAAAATCAACCAAAAAGAAATGAGGAGAGCTTCCCGAAGGACTTCATGGACCTAAAACAAAGTTGATTCATGACTTGGAAATACTACTTTGCTCAGTTTTTCTTCGTTTTGAATCGTTTAAAGCCCTGAATGACCCATTGAGACCCCTCTGAACTTGGAAATGCATAATTGAGGGTAAAAAACCTCTAAATTATAATTATTTATGATTTATTAATGTATTAATTTGTTAATTAAGGGTTTGGAGTAGGAATGGAAGCGCTTTGGGCCATTCTTATCATTTTCTCCCTTCACAGGGAAGTCCGTAACGATATGAATGACGTCGCTATCGTTGTTAACCCAAACCATGGCTATGTTATTCATGTTCGGCCTAGATTTATGTTTCTAAATGTTGATTTAGGTTACCCTCATGAAGAGAACCCCGTTCTCGGATACCTGACTCGACAAAACTCGCATGCGGCATTTTCACTAATAAAATGACCAACATGCGTGTAAACAAAAATAAGCCATTTTTATTTAAAATAACAACTTTAAACCTTCGACATTTTAATTAGGCTACACAGGCCTTACTAAAATCAAATCGAACATATGTGCTATACCTCGTGCTAACCCTTGTGGATGCAGGTTAGATGTATGCCTATGGTTTATTTTCCTTCGGGTATTGTATATATTTTTATGAAAGTTGTAAATCATAGATTAGGTGGGTGGTTGCATCCCCCGAGGTTATGTAATCTTTAATCTTTACTTTTTCACATTTACTTCTCGCTTGATGTATGAATTTATCGCTTTTCGCATGTGCGTTAAAACATGCATTATAACCTCAAAATGACTTAATAGCGAATATGCATAACTAAGAAGTATGGTTTTCTGTAGATGTAATTTAATGTGATCCAATAAGAAATAAGCAACTTATCCTGAACCCGAATCTTTATGTCTTGGTGGGCCGTCCCTCGGACATTAAGCCTCACGGGACTCTAATTCCTTGAAAGAGCTAATCCAGGTAGCGACTCCACACCAAGAGATGGCAGATTTGGGTTAGAACCGATCTGAATAACATTTTTCACCCTCTCATCAAAAACATTTTCTTGGGTCCCACAACCCGGCGTAATCTTTTCCAAAATGCCCCGGTGGACCGTGCCTCTCATCACTGCGCGCTCTCGGCCCACAGCTCCGTGTCGTCCGCTCACACACCTGTTTGTATTTTGAACTTTTATCTTATTGGTAGAAAGGTGGGGAACAAGGTTTTTGGCACCGTTACTGAATATAAGCCTATCGGAATGAGTATAGTGAAAATCTTACGATAAAGTTTTTGGCACCGTTGCTGGGGAAGGCAAGTGATTTCTAAGAGATCAAATTGCCAGAGAATGGGCAATTATGTATAATAGATTTATTTATTTTTTATTTTAAGTATTTTTATTTTTTCATTAACATATTTTTCTTGCTTATTAATTGAGTTTTTTTTTCTAGTGTGTCTATGCCAAGTATGCATAGTTCAGGAGAAATTTTGGCATCTTTCGAATAAAAAATAGAACAATTTGAAGGATGAAAAATTAAATAAATTAAAAAATTGAAGAATGTGAAAATATTCTTGATTGTGTGTTATTTATACATTATCCATACCTATACTATACTAACATATATTTCAAGGTTATTGTGAGTTTTAGGTATTACAAGTTCGATGTTGGTGCAAATTTCGAACAAAAATTTTTGTTTCGAGTATGAGAGCACGTTGAGAGTGTGAGTGCTTTAGTAGATTAGCACAACATTTAGCATTTTGTAAGGATGAGTGGTGAGTAACATTTGAAAGCAACATTCCAAGTAAGTTTCGATATAATTTCAATGAAACATGAATTAGTATAAGTTATATAGTTTTAGTTTAATGCTACCGATAAGTTTAAAGTGGAGTAATATCTAGTAGTGTTCTTACTATGAGTTTTGTATGCTATTCTCGAATACGTCTTATAAGTATTGAGTGTATTTAAAGTGTTGGGAAACTATAGCCATAATACTTTGAAAGTGATCAATAAAGGATGAGGGTATTGAGAGAAAAATCAAAAGAAAGAGAGGATAACCAATGAGTTATGCAAAAGGTGAGGAATGGTACGGAGCAGAAACTGCAACC
>CATIWQ010155453.1:0-30173 GCA_949673415.1 Euphorbia schlechtendalii
ACTTTGAATTGATAGGAACTAGTTTTATCATCATGAACTTTGAATTGTCTTTTAAGTTATGTGAAAAAAATTTTAATTTAATTTTTTTTAGTTCATGCATCTAGTTTGCGCTTTTTGTGCGCCTTCGCCTTCGCCTCGCGCGTAGGCAACAGGAACCCCTGTTGCCTTGGATGCGCTTAGCGCCTTGACTACTATGATTGCAATAGCATTCTGTATCCCGAAAAAACATGAACCTAAATAGTAAATTTCTGAACTGTAACAAGAAGAAAGGTATTGATCTTTCACAGACACATAGAGAAGGCTGAGAATAATTACCTTAAAAACAGATTATGAAAAGCCCACCTAGAGAATAACATTCTAAGAACTAATCTCTTAGAACAGTATTATGATTAAGTTATAAACTGGAGGACCTAGATAAGACTTCATTCCTCATAACATCATTCACCAGCTAAGTTCAAAAGACGAAAAACCTTGTCTGCTCATTGCAGGTTATATAATTCAAGCCTAGAACTTCAATTTGGGTCATGAGCATGAGTAAAAAAAGATTTATCAGAATTTGTTATAGCTCTAGCTATAAAGCGAACTTAAATCAGACACAAGTACAATGCGGGTAAGACATTCTAAAGCATTACAATGACTACAACAATCCACCCACTTCCACATCATGCGAGTTTTACTATAATGACTAGACTTCTCATCCGTAAGTATAAATGAAGAACTGGAACTGACCAAGCAAACACACAAAGTCTTATACTAAGTATAAGACTACACAGGGATTCAGTAATTCATAACGAGCATATATAGTATAAGCATTAAACAGTTGACAAGCAATATTTAAAAAAAAAAGGGAATTGAGATAGCCTAGTCAAGTTGATAACAAGAAAGTCTTCAGTGAAGTAGTTGATAGCATTATATTTCCTATAACTCACTGTCAGTAGATTAATGAGCATCATTTCAAGGTGGTGCTACAAATTGCAATATGGTAAAAAGGAAAATTTATCACTAGAAAGAAGGCCTGATAAAAAATTTCAACATACCATTACCTCTATCTCTAGCGCTGGATATTAAGCATGGTCTTAGCCTCGGTCTGCTCCTCCTGCAAAGATTCACTGGCATATTTACTCAGCAGTTCCATCTTTTTCTTCTCCAAAACCATCTTTTCAATTTCTTTCTCGTCTGGCAATGGCACATGTACCACAAATTCCCGTTCTTTTTCCATTCTCTCACTTTCTAGCCTCTCTCTGTCTCTCTTCCTCTCCTCTTCCACCACATCCTCCTCCTCCTCCACCAAAACCTCCGCTGCCACAACCCCAACGGTCACCACCTCTTGCGCCCCTTTCCTAGCTTCTCTCCTTATCTCGTCCATTCTCCTCCACTCCTCCACGGCCGCCGCTCTCATCTTCTCCTCCGCTGGCACCTCCACTTTCTCCAATACTCCGTCTTCATCATCTCTGTAACCATAATAGCTCGCGTCAATTCGTTTATATATATCATACCTAGTTCTCCTTTTCCTCAATTCCGGCGGCTTCTCGAACAATTCTCGAACACCTGGCAGCTTCTTAGCGGCGCCAAAATAACGGTACCCAGGGCCTCGGCCGCTAGGGTTGGGGACATCAACAATGTTGCCGTCTAAATCGGTCATCTTAGGGGCATGTTTAGTGTAGTTAGGGCCGCCGAGCTCGATGATGCGGCGTTCCCAGTGATATTTTTCGCGGATGAGCTTGTTGATTTCGTCGTTTAAATCACGGAGGCGATGCTCGCCGAGGCCTTCGTTCTGGATTTCGGCAACTTTGCGGCCGATCTCTCGCATGATCTGTTGACGCCATTTGTCGGCGTCGGCTAGGTCACGGCATTCGGAGGCGAGAAAGGGGCGGCGCTCCTTGGGTTTCTTCTTCTCCTGTTCTTTCAGGGTAATGAAGCGATTGAGCATAGATTGAGCCTTCTCTTCGTTACGAGCCATGGCTGTTCACTGAGATTTGAAAATTGGTAAAGCAACAATTACGAAGAAAAGGGTTTATAGAAGCAATTTGCAGGTTGTGATTCGTATAGATGATATATGGCTGTTTATTTAACGCCTTCTTCTTGTGCAATTAGCATAGACTTTACTGTCTTTTATATTAAGTTGAAAGATTTTAATATATAAAAAAATAAATTAATTATTTGATAGCTGTAAATTTTTTTTTATTGATTTGGATTATATGAAAGAGATCGGTGCGGGTAGTGCAATCCTCATTTAACAAAGTAAATTATATTTTATCTTTTATCATCGTTGAATCAATTATCTCTCCATTAATATGATAGTTATAAATGTCAAAAAGTAATGAAAACCATTATAAAATTTATCATAAGGGTTCCGTTAAAAAATAAATTGAAGATACAAGGTAAATATAGGGTAGTCTTGTAAATTTTAGGAGTATGAGCGACAATTTAAAAATTAGTTAATAAAAAAAAACGCTTCCTTATGATTAAAAATTTGATTACCAACTTGTATGTCAATAAGTTTCTATTTACAAGTAGTAAAATTTTAAGATAACCGCACAAGTTTCAAATTATTTTACAGCGGATATAATATTTATCAACAGATCACAGTGACATAGAATATAGTAAAAACTTATGTACACAAAAAAAAATTACGGGCTTAAAAAAAGTTTGGGATTCAAATGGTCCATGAGAGTGTTATGCTTAACGACTAGCCCGGAGTAAATTCAGTATTTGCTCCCTCTTGTCTTCTTTTGCACCGTTTGTGTATGAGATTTAAGGTTGTGTTTGTAATTTGCTATGTAAATGTAGTTGTACCTGAATCACAATTTTTATTTTTGGTTTTTTAAATTTTATTCTGATTATGTCTCAAGCTTCAAATTGGGCAGCAATAAAATAATAGAGAAGCTAAGAATACACTATGCCAGACCTAACAAATGATACTCCTGAAAGATAATAGACAACATTCCAGAAACCGGTTCTTCAAAGAAGTGACAAACCAAAGGAAGCGAAACCTCTAACAACGGTCCACCCGCTAGCTAATCAGTACGCTTCACACCTACAGTCCAAAGCCCATAACGGTCCGAGCCCACAACAATTCTTTTTGTCATTTTTTAATAATTGGGAAATACAAGCAAATCCCTTGTTTTGGTAAAATATTGATATTTTCATTTTTCTCTTATTTTAAGTTTCCATTTTATCTTTCACCGTCCATTTGTATTTGCATGGCTTAGGTATAATAACTTTTAGACCATACTCAATTTTGCAACAAAAATCATTTTATAAAAGCATCATACCTGGTATAAATGTTGTTATACCTAGTATAAGAGCCGTTATACCTGGTATATAAGTTGTTATACCTAGTATACGATCTATTACATTCTTATTTTTTAAGACAATACTCAATTTACACCAAAAACCATATTATGAATGCCTTATAAGTGGTAAAAGAGACATTATACCTGGTATAATGACTATTATACCAGGTATACTATAACAATATTATATGACTTTGGAATTTTATGGATTGGACTCAATTGTAATATCTCTTCTGTTTCATATGCATCTTACTTCATTGATTTTAATTTGTGAACTTACAAATATAAACAATCAATTCCTATTGTAACAAATGTTATACCTAGTATAAAAACTGTTATACCTAGTATAAAGCTCATTGAAAGTCACAAAGTTACAATATCTTGAGTTCTTTGCGAGATAACATGTTTTAGTTCATCGTATACATGGTATAAAAGTTGTTATACCAGGTATAATAGTTGTAACATAAACCAATTATGGGGTCAATAAGTTTATCTACAGAACGAGGCTGCCTTAGCTTCAGACTTCCTGTGTAACTTTGCTTTTATCTTCTCAAACAAGCTCAACATTATGCCGAGTAACAATCTAATAATGACATAAAGGTTGTCTATAAGATAGAACACTATATCGTTCAATCCGACCAAAAATAACTTGGAAAACCTAACTCAAATACATACAAACCAAACAATTCACCATGTCTAGTTTAACTATGTGATGCAAACTTTTTGACAATAAATTCCTACAGAATGGAAAAAGAACAGTGAACTAATAAATTATGAATACATGAAGTTATGTGTACTACCATTTTCCACAACTCCATAAAATAAGTGCTCAAAATATTACTTGATTGAAAAGCTAGGCATCTTTTCTACATTTTATCGAACAACTTCCATGCATCATCTAATCTTCTAACTCAGTCGAATAAGTTGAAGCCTTTGCCACTCCAATTATCATTATTTGATCCAATTTTACTTCACCATCATTCATTATTTAAAATCTATAGAAGATGCATCTTTGCTTTGAATCAATTCTAACAAAAATACTCCTAAACTAGAAATCAATTTAGTAGCAAAAATGTTTAATTGAACAAACAACAAGTGCAGTAATCTCCACCACACCTATCTTATTCAACATCAATTGCAGTTGAGAATCATAAAGAAGCCACAACTACATGAAACTGCCATAGTAGGCAATCAAAATTAACACTATTGCAGAACTCCGAAAACTCACCTCCAATTCAGAAAGTTCGGTACTCCAACAGAGTAAAAAACAAGAAATAATCAATGGAAAAGAAAGAAGCATATTGAAACAAAAACTTGACTGCAACATAGAAGTCACTGCAACAAGGTCTTCGATCGGTGCTAGAACTGGCAGTTATCAGAGGTAGTAGAGAGGAGATGAATGATCGAGATCGGACCGAAAGGAATTGCGTGACCACGACAAAGGATTACGACGAGGAAAAGAGAGGGAGGAAGAAGAGGTCTCGGCCAAGTTTTAGTCGATGGTGGTTTTGAAGGAGGGAAGAAGAACGCATATTAGAATACTTATTGAAAGGGAGAGAGGCAAACAAAAAAAAAAAGAAAAAAACATTCACGCATAATGAAAAAACCTAATTTAAGATTATGAGCTTTTAAAAATTGCAAGATGGTGTGATCCAAAATATATTTGCCTTTTTATTTTAAATTCATAAAATCCATGTTAAAAATAAACATTAATAGAGTATAAATTAATTGATATATCTTTAAAGAAATTGAGTTAAAAAATGTAGGTTTAATTCATGAAAACTTTTAATTCATAGGCTAAATGCATCATCATCCCCTCAACTTGGCTCTAAAAGCCGGATGCCACCCTCAACTTTCAAAAAGATCAATTACCTCCTTTAATTTGGAAAAAATGCATCAGTTTGCTCCTTCAATGCCACATGTCAACTTTTGGTTGGAGAGAGAAAGATGACATTTTTGAAAAGTCAAACCAACCTGATTCACACGTGGCGTTGAGGGGATAAAAACATCTTTCATAGCTTGTCTATTCCACAAATTGTCTTGACACATGGGAAGGACTAGACAATCACTTTGAATGCATCCTTAGTAGCTTATCTAGCACATCTTCTCTATATGATATGGTACTAATTGTCATATCAAATTGTAAACAATGTTTATTTAATTTTCTAGATGTTTAGACATTATTTACAAAAAAAATATAATTTAAAATGGAATAGACAATCTATTATTCTTATATTATAAATAGACATTATCTATATTTAAGACTATTGTCACATCATCAAAAGGAACTTCTATTCCACATGCTACCTAGATTTGTGGTTTTTGTTCGATGAATAATTTATCAATGTGCTCCATATTTTCTTACCACAGTTGTGCCAACGTGTGCTTTACTTTTCTTACAACTTTCGTTGCAAAGTATGGCAGCGCCGAGGGGGATCTCGCTGATTTGATCCCGCGGGCTTTTGACTTGCTTTAATTTCAAAGCGTGCGAGCACCGAGGGGATGTCGCTAATCTGACCCTGCGGGCTGTGGGTTGTTTTAATTTCAAAGAGTGCGAGCGCCGAGGGGATCTCGCTGATCTGACCTTGTGGGCTATGGGTCGCTTTAATTCCAAAGCGTGCGATCGCCGAGGGGATCTTTTTTATCTGACCCTGAGAGCTGTGGGTTGCTTTAATTTCAAAGCGTGGGAGCGTTGAGGGGATCTCGTTGATCTGACCCTGCGGGCTGTGGGTTGCTTTATTTTCAAAGCGTGCGAGCGTCGAGGGGATCTCGCTGATCTAACCCTGCGAGCTATGAGTTGCTTTAATTTCAAAGCGTGGGAGCGCCGAGGGGATCTCGCTGATCTGACCCTGCGGGCTGTGGGCTGCTTTAATTTCAAAGCGTGCGAGCACCGAGGGGATCTCGCTGATCTGATCCTGCGGGCTATGATTCGCTTTAATTTCAAAGCGTGCGAGCGTCGAGGGGATCTCGTTGATCTGACCCTGCGGGCTGTGGGTCACTTTAATTTCAAAGCGTGCGAGCACTGAGGGGATCTCGCTGATCTGACCCTGCGAACTTTTTGATGGTCCTTTGTTTATTTGAAAGGAAGAACTTCATAGGAAGTCGTATTTATATCATCTTGAAAGCTTATAAGATACAATTTCATGAAATGAATATACAAAATGTTATCCATGAGATAAATATACAAAACGTTCTATCATGCTAAGTGGTTCACTTTTGCCAAGTTAAAGGGGTATTTAGTCATTTTGAAAGTTGGAGATGACATTTGACTATTGAAACCAAGTTGAGGGGGGGTGATGGTGCATATGACCTTTATTATAATCTTTAAATTGAACGTTCCTTTCATATTTCTTTTATCCCGGACCCCCAAAATATCAAGAACGGGTCTAAACCCCGAAACAGTAGATGGCATACCACAAACGTCAGCAAAAACATATTTTCGCACATCGAATTAATGCATATTGTCAACAGCCCAAAAACTTGCATCATTCCTATAATTCCTAAACTTAAATATATTTCCTTGGCTCCTTCATGATAAAATCAACATTCATGATTGTCTCACTATTTTCTTATAGGCTTTATACCAGCTTGGGAGCACCAACCACGAAACGAGTACGGGAAGCCTCTTTGATCTCACAAATCGTCAAAAATGTGAAGGAAGGTACTAGTCTATATACTTCTTGTTGATCGCTCTAGGTTGTAATAAAAATTAAAACCTTTCTATCAATCTTAGAATATAAATGAACTGATTTCCCGATCTTTTATTGAACTTGAATCTAATAGACAGTCTTTTAGGTATAGTGAATCTTTTGTTAAAAAACAACAAGCTTTTAGTGAAATTCCACCGTGTCTTTTGAGATTAAAAAACTTGGAGATCTCTAGCAAATCACTAAGCGGCTCCATTCCTTGGCAAATTGGTCAATCTTTAAAACTATAAGGCTTATTTTTTAGGAAGAATTAACATTTAGGTTCCCTTCTTAAAACTTTAGGCAGTATGTACTCGTTGGTCAAGCTGAATTTGACTTCGAATAAGTTAAATTGATTGATCCATCATAGTTTCAACAACTTAACAACACTTAACATCCTCAACTTAAGCAATAATGAAGTAGATGGTGAGCTTCAATCATCTTTGTCGGGAGTGCAGTCTCTTGTGGGGCTTTACCTTCAAGAAAACATGTTTTTTGGTTTCATCAAGGAGCTCCATTAAGTAATGTTGAATGGATGATTCAAGTGCTGAATTTCAACCTTAATTTCTTCAATGGAAACCTGACCTCATCACTTAGAATTGTGTCCTTCTTAGGTGTTTTAGATCTTCATGACAATAATTTCACAGCAGAGATTCCTCCTAAAATTTGAAGCATGTCTCAACTCAAATTCCTCGATGTTTCAAGGAATAAATTAAGTGGTCCAATTTCAAAAAAACTATGCAACCTGCCTAATCTTGATTACCTGAATTTGGCAGATAACAACTTGGAAGGGCAAGTACCTATGACAAACATTTGTTTACACCATTCAGAAATTTCAATGGCTGGAAACAGAAACCTGTTTGAGAAAATAACAAGTTCCGATTGTAAGAGAAGTCTTGCTTGCTGCATCTCATTAAGATTATTGTAGGATGCATTGTTATTGTGAAATTTATGTAGATATCACAATTGGACTTTTTCCAGTCACAAGTTCAAGGAGAATCACACCAAACTGTAAATGTCTCCCATCGTGGTGGACCTCATCATGTTCATCCCATATTTTAGTGTATGTATCCAGGTTCCCAACAACAAGAGTCAACACATGTGTATCGCTATCACTAATCAACATAGTCATACCAATACAACTTTCACATCAAAATTTTTATCCAGTAAAATGTTACTTGTTTTCAAATCTCCGTGGGACTAAAACATGTGAGATATACAAGCCCTCTCATAGCACCAATATCAATGTTTAAATGCTTGGGCCAATCAAGAACACGATCCTCATTCAGTCAACTATCAAGACTCCTATTCACTATGTATATATACATGAAAAGCTTCTCCTCACCTTTAGAGCAATATCCAAGCAGTGAGACTATAATTTGATGCTTCACTTTCCCAGAGTCTTCATTTCTGCAGTAAATTCTACTCATTTTTTCAAGGTTTAGCTTTGTTACAGCAACAATTTCGCACCTGGCAATGTGGCATTGTAAACCGTGCCACAGCCTCTATTGCCAATGATGTTTATTTTACTCCAATTGTTGGTAACTGCGAGAATATCAACATAGTTAACAGATGATGGTTTTTAATTGTCTTTGAGGCTTTCTTGATTCTCATATAGGTTGCTGTTTTATCCTCCTTTGATCCATAGTAACAAAAGCCCACAATAACAATCCAAATAATGCATCCTAATGATCTCAATGAGATGCAGTAAGGAAGACCTCTTACAAGCAGAACCTGCGATTATCTCAAACAAGTTTTTGTACCCAACTTTTGAAATTTCTGAATGGTGTAAACAAATGTTTGTCATAGTATCTACCATTCCAAGTTGTTATATGTCAAATTCAAGTTATCCAAATCAGACCAGTGACATAGAGTCTCTGAAATGGGACCATTTAATTTATTCCCTGAAACATTGAGGATTTTGATTTTAGACGGACTTTAAATTTCAAGAAACATTTCTCCTGTGAAACTATTTCCATGAAGATCTAAGCAACACGAGAAAGGTAAATTTTTAGGTGATGTGGTTAGGTTTCCATTAAAGAAATTTAGGCTGAAATGCAGCACTTGAATTTTCCATTCAAAATTGCTTGATAAAAGTTCCTTAATGGAACCAAAAAGACTATTTTTCTTGAAAGTAGAGTCCCCCAAGAGACTGCATTTCTGACATCGATTAAAAGCACTCAACCTTGATGGTGAGCTTCAATCATCTCTGTCGGAAATGCAGTCTCTTGTGGGCTCTGCCTTTAAGAAAACTAGTTTTCTGGTTCTATTAAGGAGCTTTTATCAAGCAATGCTGAATGGGAAATTCAAGTGATGCATTTCAGCCTTAATTTCTTCAATGGAAACCTGACCTCATCACCTAAGAAATTCGCCTTTCTCAGGTTGCTTAGACCTTCATGGAAATAGTTTCGCACGAGAAATGTCTCTTGAAATTTGAAGCCCGTCTCAACTCAAAATCCTCAATGTTTCAAGGAAAATATTAAATGATCCGATTTCAGAGACTCTATGCGACTTGCCTAATTTGTATAACTTGAATTTAACATATAACAACTTGGAATGACAGATACCTATGACATACATTTGTTTACACCATTCAGAAATTTCAAAGGTTGGTAACAAAAACTTGTTTGAAAAAATCATAGGTTTTAATTGTAAGAGGTCTTCTTACTACATATCATTAAGATCATTAGGATTATTGTAGGATACATTATTTGGATTGTTATCGTGAGCTTGTTACTATGGATCAAAGGAGGATAAAGCAACAACCCATATGAGAATCAAGAAAGCGCTAAAGATAATTAAGAACCATCATAGGTAAACTATGTTGATATTCTCGCAACCACCAACAACTGGAGCAAAACAAACATCATTGGCATTGAGGTTATGGCACAGTTTACAAGGCCACATTGCCAGGTGCGAAGCTGTTATTGTCAAAAAGCTAAACCTAGAAAAAATGCGCGGAAACAAAGAATTTACAGCAGAAATGAAGACTCTGAGAAAGCGAAGCACCAGAATATAATCTCACTGCTTAGATATTGCTCTAAAGGTGAGGAGAAGCTTCTCATGTATATACATGGTGAATGAGAGTCTTGATAGTTGGCTGAATGGGGATCATGTTCTTGATTAGCCCCAAGCGTTTAAACATTGCTATTGGTGCTACGAGAGAGCTTGTATATCTCACATGTTTGAGTCCCAGGGATCTTCCATAGAGATTTGAAGACAAGTAAAATTTTACTAGACCAAAATTTTGTGGTGAAAGTTGCAAACTTTGGTATGACTAGGTTGATTAGTGATAGCGAGATACAAGTGTTGACTCTTGTTGTTGGGACACCTTGATACATACACCGGAGTATGGGCAGAACATGATGAGGTCCACCACGATTGGAGACATTTACAGTTTTGGTATGATTCTCCTTGAACTTGTGATTGGAAAAAGTCCAATGATGATCTCTACATTAATTCCACAACAATAGTCCAAACAATGCATCCTATAATTGTAACAAACCCACAATAACAATGCATCCTACAATAATCTCGATGATCTTGATGAGATGTAGGAAGGAAGACTTCTCTTACAATCGAAGCTTGTTATTTTCCCAAACAAGTTTCTGTTTCCATCAATTGAAATTTCTGAATGATGTAAACAAATGTCTATCATAGGTACTTACCCTTCCAAGTTGTTATCTGCCAAATTCAGGTAATCAAGATTATGCAGATTGCATAGTTTCTTTGAAATTGGACAAAATTTATTCCTTGAAACATCGATGAATTTGAGTTGAGACATGCTTCAAATTTCGGGAGGAATCTCTCATGTGAAATTATTTTCATGAAGAGCTAATCAACCCAAGAAGGAAACATTTCCAAGTGATGAGGTCAGGTTTCATTTAAGAAATTAAGGTTGAAATTCAGTACTTGAATCATCCATTTAACATTACTTAATAGAAGCTCCTTAATGAAACCGGAAAACCTGTTTTCTTGAAGGTAGAGCACCACAAGAGACTGCATTCCTGATAAAGATGATTGAAGCTCACCATCCAATTCATTATTGCTTAAGTCGAAGAGGTTGAGTGTTATTAAGTTGCTAAACTATGAGGGATCGATCAATTTTGTTCGAAGTCAAATTCTGCTTGACTAATAGGTACATACTGCCTAAAGTTTCAGGAAGGGAACCTGAATGTCAATTCTTCCCCAAAAAGAAGCCCCGTAGTTTTGAAGATCGACCAATTTGCCAAGGCATGGAGCAGCTTAGCGATTTTCTAGAGAGATCCAAGCATGTCAGGTTTTGTAATCTCCAAAGACACAGTTGAATTTCACCTGAAAGCTTGTTGCTTTTCAACAGAAAATCCACTATACCTGAAAGCATGAAAGACTGTCCATTAGATTCAAGTTCAATAAAAGATCATGGATTTTTATTCTTTATAAATTCAATTTTATTTCATTGTGAATTATTTATCCAAATAAAATGCATTTGACAAAATAAATCACTTACACGAAGCGGTATGCATATTTTATTGACACATTATAAATGCTCACTAAGTTGTCATTGCACTATACAGTCTGTCATGCTTTCCTAAGCGGCATAACAGGCAAATCACCACATGCACTAAAAACTACAAGGAAAAAGAATGAACATAACAAAAATAACGTACTTAACGGTATTTCTCCCAGAAACACGTAAATTGAATCACCATCACCGAGAGTCCTCTGAAACAACAAATAATAAGGTTACACATATACCATATAAAGGAAATGCATTTATGCAATATGAAATATCACTACAACTTCACATCTTAACATATGGATTGTCGTTTAACAAACTATATAGTGGGTGCAAGATTTTGGAAATAAATTAATGAGACGTGGATTGGTAATATGTTCTCATTAGTACCTCTCCACTGTCAAGAACTATCTCATTTCGAGCATCAGCGACATCTCCAGCATTCTAAGCACCATTGGAAAAACCGTCTGTGCCAGAAAAATCATTTTCCCTGGATAACAGAAAATGTCAAAGGTTGTACTGTTGAAAAATGCAAAGGTTGTACTGTAAACTTTGCATACAGAAAAACTAGACATATATTTCAGAAAGACAGTATAACGACCATTCATGAAATATCATAGCATGTGATAACTTAAGCCACCAGTTGAAAGACATGCACATGATGCCATTCATTTTATCATTTCAATATGTTCAGAAAAATACCAAATTAAATGAATACTATAATTATGAGAGACAGACTTTCTTTGTGAATCATCAAAAGCCTTATTATCTTCTTCGGCGGAATCATTCTCCAAATTATAACTTCAATATTCTTGCCGTTGCCAGTACATATATTAAATTCACAAGATTGGTTTTTCAATTGCTAATTGACAATCAATGTCAGTTAGTGCTGCTTCAGTTTTGCATGATTCCACAGAAGGATACAAAAGAATATGATCATCACATCACAATGAACTTGGATAAAGCCTTTTTTCTTGTGGATTTTCAGGACATGGATCAGCCACCATGCCAGGCTGCTCTGATGAAGCCATTTTTTATCGATAACTTTCTTGACTTTGACTTAAACCGGAAATATCAGGATGTTTGCTGACTGTACCAATCAATGATGGAAGCCCATTCTCTGGTTCTCCTGGTTACATCATTCATATCACTATCTTCTGCAATTCGTTTGTTCCATCTCTCTTCAACTGAAGCAGACCTTCCGAATTTCGGCTCAAACCTTCTTCACTATTTTGCGTAAAAGATCTATATAGATACCTCCTGCATTTAGCCTGAACATCACCAATCTCCTACCTCAAAAGTAGACTGTACAAGCAAATCTTTAGATATTTCAGTATCATGAAGAGCGTTCGATGCCACATTAGCTGCAGCCTGCAGAAAATATAACAATGTTGTCTCGTGTTGATAAATCAGACCCTTTAGGAGGCCCAGTCTAAGTTGTTTTTACATCTTCAGTGTTCAGATTTTGATCAACCTTGGGCACACGACATGTCAATGTTGAGCGTGTTTTGGTCGGGACGTTGGCAAATTTGCAGAATGACAATAAATTATAACCCATGATTTCTGGGTGATTACTCTCTGCAGTAAAGCTCTAGATCGAGTCATGAGGAACAATTTGTTTATTACAAATAGCGTCCTTATGTCCTGTTACATCATCTGATGCATTGGAATCAGTCTCATCTTTATCAAGACAAGAAGTGCTTGCTTTGGAACCCGTTTCATCTGAACTGTTGTATTCTACTCCTGATTCCATATCGGCTTCCATATTCTCCTGCCCCATTCTGAGCTATAATTCCGCTTCCTTTCTCATGATTCCTTGAATTGAAATCATTTCTTCTTTCCACACCCACATCACAAGAACCACTTCGAAGGCGAGCAAGGGAGGATGTTCGTCCATCCTGCAAAAACATCTTCTTGCAGCCTAAAATTCTGACAATCACCAATTTGCTTCTTCATATCCCCATTTTGCCACTTACTAGGAAGTGTACTCTGAGGTATCGGTCCCTTGGAAACTATATAATCAGCTGCAAGTCTACCAGCTGCGGTGCATGTTGATAAGATTTAGGATGCTCATACATTTTCTGAATAATCCAAACCACAAACAACAAGAGATAGATAGTACTGGGCAGTTTGAGAGACATGTATGACCTATCGCAAAATTAGGGAAAAAATCTGCTGTCCTCGTATAAGGCGAGGGTTAACCTACTTAGCAAACCAATTTCTTCGGTCATATAAACAGAAAAGGTCTAAAGCAGAATTACGACATACCAAATGCTTCTCAATTTCAGTTTCATAAATTGGAATTATCATAGACGAAGCCAACAGAGAAAAAACTTGAAAATTGAGGAGAAATCTCAAAATAATAGCAGCGAAACAAAGTCACTCAACTGAACATAAAGCAGAAAAGCTGTCAAAGAAGAAATGAAGAAATTCTGACCTGGATTCTGCTCATCAGCATAAGAAATGGTGATCAAGATGTCTCCAAGTAGAGAGAAAAGAAAGGAATAAACTCAAAACTGAGAAGATGAGAAAATTAGAAAGCTAAATCATACTTTGTAACAGATGAAAAACCTCCCATCAGAAGAGCGCAGTACAAGCGGAAAAACACTCCTTTCTTTAACTATCATTTCTTCTTTCTTAAAAATAGAATTTCTTGTCAGGAGTCACGGGTAAAGCTAAAAAAATGTTGGTGATTTTAAAAAAATTAGCAAATAAATCACTATATTTAATATTAAATTATATTACAATATAATCATGTCTATTTTATATTGAGTATTTGATAGTTTGTTAATATAAGAAGTATTCGCCTCATCTATTAAATATTATCATTTTAACTTATTCACAGTTTTTAAGATAATAATTAACCAAATAAAATGATTTATTAATTTACCCTTTAATAAATGATCTGCTCTATCTTCGAAATTTCATTAATATGTTCAACAAAAACAATTTTTTAATGTATAAATATTGATTCTTATAATCTTTTCATCTTGTTGTTGGATATTGGAATATGGTTGGTTATCTTGAACGTTGAACAAATTAATAAGGGTAGGAATGAAAAAACTTAAAGAAAAGCACATTGAAAATACAAAATGATAAAAAAAGAGAAATCAAAATCTCTCTTAAACGTTAATATTTAGTAGATAAAGGGAGTAATAGATTTAGAGATGGCAATGAGCTGATCTAGATCTGATCTAGACCTAAATTTTCATCATTTCAAGGTGGATTGGATTCGATCTGCCTTGTACCAGCCTTGAAGTTGTGATAATATAGCTCTAGATTGGATCCAGATCCGGTCCATTACTATCCCTAGTAATAATAGACAAAAACTTGTGAGATTTTAAGTACAAATATTTTACTAATTGAAGGACACGTCAAATTTAAAAATCTCATTAGAAAAAATGTGAGACTTATCAAACATTGATATAAGTATTAATGTTATTGAACTATTAAAATATTCAAATGATTAAAATAACTTCTATAACATCATTTTTATTAGAAAAACAATATTTTTATTATTATTTTGACTAACTTTTTGAAACCATATACTTTATTTTGGAGAAAAATAACTCCACTTTAAAAAACAGAATCACGTGTCATGTTTTTTAAATTTACTCTTTTTCATCATTATTGGCTCGTTTGATTGACGGAATGAAATTAAATAAAAAATGAATGAAAAAATAATAAACATGGTAAATTTTTTGTGTAAACTCCATCATGAGGGGTGGAAACTATAGAAATCATGGAATAACTATTCATATTTGAAATGAAAATAATAACTTTTCGAGATGTATTATATTTTCTTGTTTAATTAAATTATTCGGACTATGAAATTATTATATATATTAAAGTAATCATTCTTTCCATCTACTATGCTCCTAACTGTTGCTTTCTTTATTATTTTAAGAAAGCAAGATAGAAGCCTAGGAAATTAAACCGTTGGTAACTTTAAAATAAATTATACCGATAAATCTATGTATTGTTTCAATCATAGATTTAAGTAATTTAAAATATATGATAATATTTTTGGTATTTTTACATGATCTGAACAAATTTAAAAAAATTGGATAATAATCCTTTACTCGCATGATGTATTAATCTTGAAAATTTTTAAAATATGATACAACATTTGATCTTGATGGTTTTTGACTTATTTTCGGAATGAAAAGTGTTGAAAGAATTTCTTACAAATGAAACAAAAACGCCATTGGTTATGTTTAATTTTATACAAATCGAAATCTTTTCCGAATAGTTGGATAGCTTGTAGAATATTATTAATTATTCCAATTACAATTGCATAAGCTAAAAGGAGCTTTTTGAAATTAATATTTATAAAATTATTTTCAAGATCAAATATGTCACAATAAAGATTAAATGGATTAGCTATAATTTCAATTGAAAACTTAGCATCACAACTTGAATATAAGAACTTAATAGACAGTCTCGCATCTTAAAAACATGAAAAATTAGTTTCATTTAATTATAACATTCTTGATATATATATATTTTTGCTCAGGTTCTCAAATTCGGTAAGGCCGGCCCTGCTAGTCCCTTCCATGATGGAGTTTAGACAAAACACTACCATATTTAACATTTTTTCATTCATTTTTAATTTAATTTCATTCCACCAGCCAAACGTGCTCTAAAAGTTATAAGAAGGCAAACACATCCTTTTTTAACTTTTAAGTTATAAATAATTGTTGTTAAGTGAATGTAGTGGCAGTAGAAAAAAAAACATCAAATATTAAGGTAAATTTGATAAAACTTTATCACGCTTATACGTTTATCTGTTGTAGTCGTTATTATTTACTATTAATATATATTTTTTGTTGCTGATTATTTTTTTATCTTTACAGTATCGGAAAAACAAATATAAATTTATGGTTACAATAATTATATGATACCAGAAAAATAAAATGCAAGGCATAAGCCAAACGAACGCTCTTCCATTTAGGAGCATCCAAAGGTCAAAATGTTAGTGTTTCCACAAAATTTTATTATTAGTATTAAAATATAATTTCTGGGGTTGTAATGCCTTGCCAATTAATATATTTATATATCTGTTCTAATGTAATGTAAACAAAATTTTATCACTAAATCGTGTTTCAATTTCAACGGTAGTTATAATTTTGCTGTAGTAATGAAATATATATCTGATAGGGATAATTATATAAGTATTTTGAATTCAATATTTTGCTGCATTTGAATTATATTAACTCCACTTTTGATTCATAACTATTTTCACAAAATAAGTTTTAAAATCATCTTGTGTATGTTCCCAGCTATTATGTTTTTCTTCACTGCTAATTGATAATGTCACATATGATGCACTTTTTAAAAGCGGTCAAGGTGATGCCTAGACGGGGATTTGAACACTGCACCGATTTTATATAATTGAGCGTTAAGGTGGAAAGTATCACTAAAACTCAGAAAGTGTCGTTAAAGATCAGAAAAGTGTTGCCAAACTCTAGAAAAGTGTCGCCAAAGCCTAGAAAAATATTCCCATATGAATTTTAATTTTATTATATAAAAATTTATGTGCTAGTGAAATTTATTATTTTAATTCATTAATAAATATTAAATATTTTAAAATACTAATCCGCCTAGGTTTCGATTAATTCTCGATTAATCCCCGCCTAGGCTCTCGGAGACTCTAGCCATCCAACTAGTTTCTAGCACCTTTTATTCACTGATATGATGTCATGCCTTTTTTTTTAATTTTCTCATATTATTTTACTATTATCTTTTAATCCGTTCATTTTTTGGACATGCCGCTTTAGAGTTTCTTATTCGTCTCATTTTTGTCTTTGATACGCCATCCATTATGATATACTTTTTCGATAAATTTTTTTCAACTGTTTGATATATGGTAGAAATGTGGTAGGAACTTGCTAGGCATCTTATATTTCATTGAAAGTTTGTTCAAAACAACAAATTTATGTTTGTAACAGATTTCTATCATATTTCATATATTTACTAGCATTCTACCATATATAGCTACTACTAGATACGTTCAAAAACTTTTTTCCAACCAGTAAGAACGTGGTAGGAAGTAAAAACAAATAATTAATATGAAAAACACAACAAAAAGTGAAAAGAAAGACAAAGTTCAGTTAAATGATGTTATTAATCTGGTAGGGATATGGTAGGAAGTAAAAAAATGCCGAATCCATCCAAAAAACTGACCATGAATAGTGTCGTTGCAAATAAACGTAAATGCTTTTCCAGATAAATTAACTCCCTCTCAACTACATCAAACATATTGTATTAGCTAATTGGAACAAGATCACTAAACAAAAGTACAAACATAAGTCTTAGAATTAAATAGATGGAATCTATTAAGTATGTGGTAGCTACGTGGTAGGAACATACTAGGCATCTTATATTTCATTGAAAGCTTGTTCAAAATAACAAATTTATGTTTGTAACATATTTCTATCATATTTCATATATTTACTAGCATTCTACCATATATAACTACTAGATACATTCAGAAACTTATTTTTCAAATAGTAAGAACGTGGTAGCTACGTGGTAGGAAGTAAAAAACAAATTATTAGTATGAAAAATGCAACAAAAAGTAAAAAGAAAGACCAAGTTCTCTTAAATGATGTTATAAATTTGGTAGGGACATGGTATGAACTACAAAAACACCGGAATGCGACAAAAAAACCTACCATGAATAGTGCCGCTGCAAATCAACCCAAATACTTTTCCAGATAAATTAACACCTTCTCATCTACATCAAACATATCTTATTAGCTAATTGGAACAAGATCACTAAACAAACATAAGTCTTAAAATTAAATAGATGAAATATGGAAGTATGTGGTTACTACGTGGTAAGAACATGGTAGGAATATGCTAGGCATCTTATATTTCATTAAAAGTTTGTTCAAAACATAAAATTTATGTTTGTAATAGATTTCTATCATATTTCATATATTTACAGGCTATCTACCATTTAGTTACTAGATACATTCAAAAACTTTTTTTCAACTAGTAAGAACGTGGTAGGAAGTAAAAAATAAATTATTAATATGAAAATACAACAAAAAGTAAAAAGAAAGATAAATTTCTGTTAAATGAGGTTATCAATCTGGTAGGGACATGGTAGAAAGTAAAAAAATATCAGAAACCGATCAAAAATTGATCATGAATAGTGCCGTTGCAAATCAACGCAAATGTTTTTCCAAATAAATCAATGCCCTCTCATCTACATCAAACATATTGTATTAGCTAATTGGAACAAGATCACTAAACAAACATACAAACATAATTTTTAGAATTAAATAGATGGAATCTGGTAAGTATTCGGTAACTATGTGGTAGCTACAAGTTTCCTACCAGAATTGAATAGTTGGAAAAAAATTTCAAAAAGTATATCACAATGGATGGTATTTCGAAGATAAAAATGAGATGAACAAAAAACTCTAGTGCGTCATGTCAAAAAAATAAACGGTTCGAGAAATAGTGCCAAAATAAGATGATAAAATTAAAAAAAAGAAGCATGACATCATTTGTAACATCATCAGTTGATAATGTATAAGCATGCACTCATAGAACGTTAGGCAAAAAATAAACTTTAAATGGTCATGGAATGCAAATGAATTAATTAGAACGTAAATCAACAAATAATATACCTAAAGATGACATTTATAACAATTTCCCTTTATAATATAGTAGAATTCACTTTTTAACTTAGCTCAAGGATCCAAATGAAGCATGTCATCCTATGAGAAGGAAATATATGCAATAAACACAAGGGAGTATAGTTGATAGGCAAAGAGTTTACATTGTATACTGATCATCACCAAGCATTGATATATTTAAGTAGTCAAAAGCAACTAAAAAATGTCATGCATTCTATGTGTGTTAACAATTGTTCTTAACAAGGTGTTCATAAATAAAGTAGTTGTTAAAATTAATAAACTTAATTTCATGAAAGACAATAACAGATGCAAAGTACAAAGCCAAGAAAAATAGCAGAGAAATAAATTAACACATGAGTTTCATAGTGTAGAGTTATGTAATGTTTGGAATTTAAGTTTGCGAGTTATCAATGTTGTATTTATGATTTTTATATAACGTGTAAGATACAATGCGTTATTTAAGGAGCTTAGTTTTATACTTTGTAAATCATCCACAGAGAAAAAAGAGAATAAAAGAAATAGAAAGTTCAAAGCCAAGTGCAGACTTTGTGTTTGAAGAAATTGTTAATTTGTTGTTTTGTAATTTTTCTAATTTCCTCTAACAAAGTAATATCCGAGCTAAGAAATCCTAGTTTTTTGAGTGTTTGAGACATCCTATAAAAAATATGAACTACAATGTTTTCTTCAATTTCCCCCCAACTAATCAAAATCAATTACAAAAATTGATGCATCAAAATGAAAGCTATTCTAGGAGCCCAAGAAGTTTGGGACATTGTTGAAAATGGCTATGTAATCCCAGTCCTAGTTGAAAATGCACAATTATCTTAGGCTGAAAAGATAGTTTGCATAAGAATTGTAAGAGTGACTCGAAGACACTTAATTTAATCCATCGAGGATTAGATGATGTTATGTTTGACAAGGTAGCATAAGTAACTACCTCGAAACAAGCATGAGATGTACTATGAGTTTCTCTTCAAGGAGAGGAGAAGGTACAAAAGGTGCGACTTGAGATGTTGAAGGGAGAATTCGAGATGATGAAGATTAAGGAGGTGAAAGCAATTGTTGACTATTCTTCACGTGTAAAATCTATCGTTAATAAAATAAAACACTACGGAGAAAAACTTGATGAATTGAGGGTTGTCAAAAAGATTCTACAATCACTATTATCGAAGTTTGACTACATCGTACTTGTGATTGAAGAATCTTGAGATATAAATGCAATGACAGTTGATGAAGTTGTTGATTCATTGCAAGCACGCGGGAAGAGATTAAATAGACATAAAAATGAGTCTATTTAACAAGCTTTAATAGTAAAGGTTTCGTTCAAAGTAAATGAAAGTAGCCGAGATTTTAGTCAGTTTAGAAGCAAAAGTTGTAGAGGTCGTGGAGGAAAGGAAAGAAGAAGAGGACATGGCTAAATCACCAATTTAGAAGAGGTGATAATAATGATTGGAAACAACCAGTCTACAAGAGGTAGAGGCTGTAGACGTGGTCGAGGTCGAGGAAGAGACCAATGGAGATGGATGAGATAATTTCAATGTGTAATGTTACAATTGCTTGAATGATGACCACTATGATTCATAGTGAAGAAATCCAGCTAGACAAGTGGAGGAAGCTACCAAAAACATACAAAAGGAGGATGCATATGATACGATATTTCTCAATCATGAAGGAGATTAGAGTCTTGATAATAACATGTGTTATCTTGACAATGGAGCAAGTAATCGTATGTGCGGAGATAAGAAATTATTCAAGGATTTAAACTAGTCTTTTAGTGAAAATTTTGTTTTTGGGGATTCGCCAAAAGTTCCCATTGGAGGAAAAGGAACCATTCTTATTTGTTTAAAGAATGGAGATCACCAATTCATTCGTAATGTGTATAACGTTCCAAACATGAAAAGTAATATTTTAAGTTTGAGATAATTGCTGGAGAAAAACTATGAAGTTCACATGGTGAATCAAAAGTTATTCCTAGTGAATGACAAGATTGAGTTGTTAGCTACTGTGCCAATGTCAAAGAATAAATTTTTTACTTTTAACATCAAGGCATATGTAGCCAAGTGTTTGAAAGCTTGTGTAAAAGAGTCTCACTGACTATGGAATTTGAGGTTTGGGCATATTAACTTTGGAGGATTGAAACTGATGAGTCAGAAGAAGATGGTGCATGGTATTCCACCAATTGATAAGTCCCACTAACTTTGTGAAAGATGTCTTGTTGGAAAAAAATCGAGACCCAGTTTTCCGAAAGAGTCCATGTAAGAGTTAGGGCACCACTAGAACTTGTTTACATTGATGTTTGTGGACCAATTATTCCATTATCATTGAGTGATAATGAATATTTTTTGCTATTCATTGATGATAATAGTAGAAAGAAGTGGGTTTATTTTTAGAGGAGAAAAAAATTCAAGGCGCTTGTGGAGAAAGAAAGTGGCTATTACATCAAGGCCCTAAGATTTAATAGAAGGGAGAATTCACATCAAATAAATTCAAAAGATTTGCGAGGAGCATGGAATTCACCATTTCTTATCAGTCCCAAGAGCACCTCAACAAAACTGTGTTGTTGAAAGAAAGAATCGAATGATGCTGGATATGGTTAGAAGCATGTTGAAGAACAAGAATTTACCTAAAGAGTTATGTGCACAAGCTGTTGATTGTGATGTGTATATCTTGAACCTATCCCTGACAATAAGTGTTCTTGATATGACACATCAAGAAGTATGGAGTGAGAGAAAGTCCAATATCTCTCATTTTCTTGTTTTTGGGAGTGTTGCACATGTACATGTTGAAATGGAGAATGAAAAAAGTTGGATGACAAGAGAAGAAAATATTTGTTCGTGGGATACACAAAATTGTCAAAAGGATACAAGATGTTTGATCTTGATACAAGAAAAATTATCATCAATAGAGATGTGACCATTGACGAAAAATCAATAGGGGATTGGAGTGACCACAAGGAGAGGAATTATAGTTTTTATCCTTTAATGGATGAAAACAATAATCATGAATCAAAGGAAGCAGCCACAGCATCAATAACAAATAAATTTATCACAAGTGCATCTCTTAGACAAGATGCAAGTAATAGTGAAAGCTCTAGTGAAGCGCCAAGAGGGCTTCAAAACATCAGAGATCTTTATGATGTCACCAAAGATTTCAATAAAGAATTCAATATAAACTGTCATCTTATTAATAGTGAGCTTATTGATGCTGAAGAAGCTATAAAAGATGTGACATGAAGAAAACCCATGGAGGAGGAGATCCAAACCATTGAAAAGAATAAGATGTGAGAGTTAACTAAACTTACGGTAAACAAGAAACCCATCGGTGCCAAATGAGTATTCAAGGTAAAGAAAGATGCTAATGGAGAAATTGTATGATATAAGGCAAAACTAGTTGTAAAAGGATATAATAAAAAACTCGGTATTGACTATGATGAAGTTTTCGTACCTGTTGCAAGAATGGAGATTATCAGGCTAGTAATCTCAGTCACTACTCAAAATGGATGGAAGATCCATCAAATGGATATCAAGTCAAAATTTTTGAATGGATACTTAGAGGACGAGATTTATGTCTAACAACCTCCTAGTTACATCGTCAAAGGATATGAAGAAAAAGTATTGAAGCTGAAGAAGGCGTTATATGGACTCAAGCAAGCACCGAAAGCCTGAAATAGTCTCATTGATAGATACTTTCAAGAGAATGATTTTGTCAAATGCCCACATGAATATGCAGTATATGTGAAAGTGAAGAATGGAGATATTTTGCTTGTATTCTTATATGTGGATGATTTAATTTCACTGGAAACAATCCTCAAATGTTTGATGATTTCACGAGGATAATGGCTAGTGAATTTGAGATGATTGACATTGGTTTAATGTCATACTATCTAGGCATTGAAGTGAAGCAAAATGATGATGATATTTTTATATCTCAAATTGGATTTGCCAAGGAGATCTTGAAGAAGTTCAAGATAGAGAATTGCAACCCTATCAAACTCCGTTCGTATGTAGTTTGAAATTGATAAAAGATGAAGATGGAGAAATAGTGAACCCAATAATATTTCGAAGCATGATCGAAAGTGTGAGATACTTAATGTGCACTAGGCACAATATATTATATGCAATTGGGCTAGTGAGCAGGTACATGGAAGCCCCAAGAGAGTCTCATTGGAATGCAACAAAAAGAAAACTCCATTACGTGAAAGGTATGACTATTTTTGGACTGTGCTACTTGAAATCTTACACATTCAAGTTAATTGGATACAATGATAGTGATTGAGCTGGTGATAAGAATGATCAGGAAAGCACTAGTAAATTTGTATTTTTTGTTGGTGATACAACGTTTACAAGGAGTTCGAAGAAGCAATCTATTGTGACCTTGTCAACATGTGAAGCTGAATATGTCGCTGCAACATCATGTGTGTGTCATGCAATATGGCTGCAAAGATTGTTGATGAAGCTTAAATGACACAACATGATCGAACAAATATTTTGGTAGATAATAAATCGGCACTGGCGTTAATGAAACATCTAGTCTTCCATGATCAAAGTAAGGACATTGACATGAGATACATTTCATACGAGAATGTATCCAACAAAAGGAAGTCACATTGAAATATGTGAAGACGCAAGATCAAATTGTGAACATCTTTACAGAGTCATTCAAAGGTGATGTGTTTAACCAGTTGCGAGCATTGTTGGGTGTTTTCGGGAATTAAGTTTAAGGGGGAGTGTTAAAATTAATAAACTTAATTTCATAAAATACAATAACAGATGCAAAGTACAAAGTCAAGAAAATAAACTAACAAAGAATTAACACGAGTTTCATAGTGTAGAGTTATGTAAGTTTTGGAATTTATGTTTGTGAGTTATAAATGTGTATTGATGGTTTTTATATAACGCGGAAGATGAAAAGAGCTATATAAGGAGCTTATTTTTATAATTTGTAAGTCATCCACGTAAAAAAAGAGAATAAAAGAAATAGAAAGTTCAAAGCCAAGTGCAGACTTTGTTTTTGAAGAATTGTTTATTTATTGCTTTGTAATTTCTCTAATTTCCCCCAATAATGGGAACCATGAACCAAGTGGTTGATGATCTAAGAAGATAAACCAATCAAATAATTTCTTGGAGTTTTTTTACACTTTTTGAGCATGTGATATCTAAACACAAATTTTGGAATCCAAGTATTAATTTGTTAGAATCGACTAAGTTAGAAAGAGTATCACATCTTCGATGCATATCTAATGATGGTTAATCAATTGTACCTACCTTGTAAATCGATTGAGGTCATTTATATATGGAGAAAGCCTACCCACTCATTTAGGGTGCAACAAACTTGTGCTGTAGTGAGCATCGATATTATTGGTCCAAGATGAGGAGAGATACCATAAGCATTGTTGAACGATGTAGGTGGATGATGATGGATAGCTGCAACAGTAGATGAGGCAATGGTGATATATGGTGACAATGACAAATATGCATATGGAAGAGAAGGTAGCAATGGCGGTAGTGGCAAAACTAGTAGTGTTGGGAACAAATTGGAGATTATGATGACAGATGAGGCAAATGTGGTGTTGGAAGGGAGGCAGAGATAGTGGTTGTGATGGCATTGATGACGATTTTTACGGTGGTGGTAAACTTGTAATTGCAGAGGAGGTGATATTAGTGTTGATAGAGATGGAAAGATGTGATGGCAGAGAGAGTGGTGGAATGAATGGTGGGGTGGAAGAATTGTTGGTCATAATGTTGGAGATAGGATGTAGAAGATTAGAGTGATGGAGCAATATAAAATGTTTTCCGATATTTTGAGTGTCTCACATAATCCCTTATTTCTTACTAATTTTTGTTACAAACAAACAAAATATTAGTTTGACTTATTTTTCATTCAAAATAAATGAAAGAAAATCCAAAATTTTTTTTTGTTACACAATAGCTTTGGTAAACAAACCGACCTTACTATGGATACTAGATTAATGAATTAAAACAATTAGACTTACACTTGTATCCAATTTCATTAAATAGCATCAAAGTAATGAGATATAAGTTTACAAGTACTTTTTCTTAAAACATCATTAAAGAAAAATGCAACTACATTGTTGAGAATTTAATACATAAAAAATCCACACCCCATCTCAACAGTACGTGGACTCGAACCTATGATTTTGAAGATCATGACTTCGATCTCAACCACTTGGTTGAGACCTTTGCCACCCTCAATTAGCATATTTAGCCTTATAATCACTCCAAAGTTGGTTAACAGATTTGTTCAAAATATCAACAAAATACTGATCACTATACCCACTTCTCATCTTATCATTAATCTCAGCCACAAACCCAATTTTAAGCTCATTACAATACTCCAAAAACCTCGCTGTAATATCGTACCCTTGATCCCACTTGTCTCCTTCTCCCGCCTTAACCCAATGATTAGGCACATAGTTAGCTTCTAACCTTATATAATCAGCAATTCCCTCAATTAATCCACTTGGAGTTTGCCCATTCCCATTCCATTGCCAAATATGCGTCATTTCATGGTAAATTACTCCATTGAATTCACTCCTCAATTCACCGCTGTAATTTCCTACGTAATTTGCATTCAAGTGAATTTCGTCGTTTATTGCATACGCGACGCCATCCCTGTCGTCGATGAATAAGTTGACTTGCTGTACATTTTTTCTGTCTTCTAAATTGGGTTGTTGCAAAATCATCCATATGAACTGTGAAGCAGCTGATTGCATTGTGTTGCTGTATTCTTCCCCCAGTTCGGACTCGAAGAGGGCTCCGCTTGCTGTGGCGGTTGCTGTGTTGGTTACTGTGTAGGTCACGGCGGCTCGATTGACTCCAGTGGTGACTAGAGTGACAAGCAGAAAGAAGAGAAATGTTAAATTTTGTTTAGACATGGTCTAAATTTTTTTGGAAAGTTAACTGTTTTTTTAAAGAAATTTTTGTTGAGGTGATGAAATGACCAAGAAAGTGAAGTATTTGTATACAAGAGTGGGAAGCTGGATATTAACCGGAAGAAGCTGTGGTTATCATCAAAATTCATTATTCGTTAACAATGCAACTAATTTTTCTACATATGTAATAAAACAGTTGTCTTCACTTTATTAACTTGGAATTTTTTTAAGTCAAAATATATATGATATTTTTAAATTTTGTTACATAATAGTTTTCGTATCGAACAAAGTTGGACCGAATTTAATTTAAATTCAAATGAGTTTAATAGATTATTTTAAGAAATGATAAATTTCTAGTGTTTCTAGTAAGTATTTGCCTCTCAAACACAGTAAAAAGCAATTTTTTGTATTAATTTTGGCCAAAACACTTGGAATTATGGTTAAATATGATAAGAAAAAATTGTGACTATCAAAGAGGTTGTAAGTAAAAAAATTGAGCCTTAATCATATTGTTAAATTTGTTTAATTCTCAAATTTTTAGGCTGGTTGCCAAATAATACAGATATAACTAGAATTTGGATTTGTATTTGGGTAAATAAAATAACTCTTATCACCAATTTGGTGTAAATTAGCACGTGCACAAGAATGAAAGATGAAACATAACTTCTTTAAAATTCATATTCTGAAAATTTTTTAAAGCCTTAAAAAGATTTGTGTGATAATTTGTAAGAAAAATAATTCATTATTAAAAATGTAAAAAAAGTTTTATTTCTGGCAAGTCAACATTGTAACGTAAAATCTTGTTCCTCCCAATTGTAAATTAGTGTTTGTTCATGTCATTTTTTTTTGGCAATCAGTGTTTGTTTATATCTTTAATTTAGAGAAATAATATACCCCAGACAAACAAGCAAACACTCGGGTTGAACACACAAGACATCTCAAAGAAACAAACATTTACAATGACATTAATTAGTGGGTATTTTAACATTTGTTCAACAATGGTCTTTTGTAGTTTTTGACATTAAATAATGATTCAAACAATAATTTACATATGAGAGATCTCTTTCTATGCTATCGACCTTTCCAATCGTGGATTTACTGCTACACTATACAATTTTGATAACCTTATCTATGGGTTGGACTCCATCTGAATCTAGTATAAAAAAACATGTCGATATTTCATGTTAGGTACCCGGATCTCTCTTTTAAACAAGACAGCTCTAGTTATGCAAAACTGGTTGATATTATGAAGTATGTATAATTCTTATCATTGTGCAACTCTGATAACATGGAGTGAAGCTTGAGAAAATATAAATTGCAGAATTGTTATTGTTTTTTTAGTTTTCAATACGTGTTCCTCTTGCTTTTGTTACAAGTTTTTCTTATCTCCAATATGGTAAGATTATGTTTCTCTTATTTTGGTAGGATATTTTGTTTGATTTATGTATCATTCAAGATGTACTCCAAATTTCAGTATCAATGATATTTTCCTATTTTGAAAAAAAAAGATATGGTTAAAAATATTAAACAACTTTGTTTACTATTCCAAGACAAACCATTGGCAAAGACAACAACATGCTAACAAACTGTACCAACTAAACCATACAAAACATTCTTTTATAATCTGTTTTAAAAGGTGGTTACCTAGACGTTTCTTGAAACACCACCACAATTTTATATTATTGGGCGGTACAAGGCGGTCAAGGCGAAATGTGTTGCCAAATCTTAGAAAAGTGTTACCAAAATTCAGAAAAATATTGTCAAAACCCAGAAAAGTGTTGCTACACAGATTTTTAATTTCATTATATAAAATTTATGTGTTAAGTTAAATTTATTATTCTAATTCATTAATAAATATTAAAAGGAAAAAAAATTAATCCTCCTAGTCCCCGCCTAAACTCCTATGAATCCCCACCTAGGTTCCCAGAGACTATAACTGCCCAACTAGCGCTTTTTTAAAACATTGCATACACACACACACACACACACACACACACACACACACACGTGTGTGTATCCTCAATTAAAAAAGTATGTTAAAATCTTCGGATTCTGATAAAATGACTGAGGTTAATTCAATATTATAATTTCTTATCTTAGCTTGTATTCTTTCTTTATCAGTTCTTGCAAGTATTTTGCTAACTGTGAAGTCTAAAATCTTGGATTTATGCCAGTTATATAATTCTAAGGAATTTCTATAGGTTATAAGTTCTTCATTATAATAGTTTAACTAGTTTGGTAATTCAAATATCTTATTAAACCAGTCGGCCCATCCTTCAGATGGTCTAGAGTCTATAGTCTCAAGCTCACTTGCTAAGTCATATTGGGCTTTTTGTACTTCTTTTGTGGTATTATCTATTTTTATGACTAGGTCTTTAGTAGTCTCGGCACTGTCGTAGATCATTTCTAACCTTTCTAAGATCAAATCTTCCTTAGTCTTACCCTTATCACTTATTACTCCTGCGTATGACGTGTTATTTTTGCAATGTTCTAATTTGGATTCTAAATCTTGTATTTTCTTTCTCATAAGATTTTCTTCTTGTTCTTTCTCAATTAATTATCCTTGCAATTCATGTATTTTCTTCTTCATGTTTATCATTTTTTGCGGTATATCTTCTAGTATTTCTACTTGCATTGTCAATATGTCACATGAGTCTGTGGTTTGTTTTGTTATTTCAGGGCTAGTATAAAAAGTAGTTAAGTATTTCTTTGCCTCCGTATAAGCTTCTTTCACTGATGAGTACTTCTTGTATTTGGGGTCTTTGTGGGTTCTAACCTATATAACTTGCTCCCAAGTCTTATGGATCCCTGGTTGAGGACCATTGTATATGACATAAGCAATGTGGTTAGTATTTCTTTGGGTAAAGTATACACTAAACCCATTTATAGTGGCAATAGCATGTTTATCATCTTTTCTTTTTACTACTACCCATAGATCGTCTAGCAGTATTCTTTTTGTATCATTTAGTATGGTTCCCTTGGGATAATTGAATGCCCAAGAGGTCTCTCCATAATCTGCAAAATTAAGTTTGTCTGAGAATATCAATGCCTTTGGTTTAGGCTGGTTTTGGTTTATAATTTGTACTTCTGCTGGAGTTTGTTGAGCTTCTGAAGTATTTATCAGAGCTTCCAATGTGGGTTTTGCAGAAGTATTCCCCTGATATCTTGTCATTTTTCCTTTATCTTTATTATTATTAGAAGATCTCATTTTCTTATTTATTATTTCTTCTTCTGATTGGTATTTCCTGCAAAATCATAAAATTGTAAGATTCTACATAGTATATCGGCAATCTTATTGTTTTCACCCTGTATATGTTCTAATTGTGGTTTATAACCTTTCTGCAATAAGAGTGAAGTTAATTTATGCCATCTTTTATATGAAGATCTTTTCTTTTCTTTCTTTAGATTATTATAGTATTTTACAATAGCAATGCAATCAGTTCTAACAGTGAATTATGTCTTTCCAATTATAAAGAATTCAAATGATTCTAAAGCATGATATTTAGCTAATAATTCCGAGTCTATGGTACTAATTTCTCCCTTTTCTCTAAAAGATCCACTAGAGTATGTACAGATTCTTTCTTCTAATTTATTTGAAGTCTTATGTGGTTTACTAATTACAACCTGATGCAGATCCATCAATTTCTATTATTAAATAATCAGTGTCTAAAGAATTTTCTAGCTTAGGTAAATTTTTTACCTTTTCTTTTATACTTCTAATTATTTCATAGTCTTTATAATTTAATTTCTCAAATACTTCTTTACCTGTTTTTAGGTATAATGGTTTAAAGTATTTGGATAAATCCTTTATAAAAGGTCTGGCATAATTCAACAAACCTAGTATTTGTTGTAATTGTTTCTTTTCTTTTATAGTCTCTGGGAAGTCTAAAATCTTATTAGTTATATGTGGCTGTAATTCTATCTTTCCATTTCCAATTATAACTCCTAAAAAATTTATTTTTATTTTTCCCAATTTTATCTTATTCTTTGATATTATAAGGCCATTTTCTTCAAATTTCTTAAAAACTTGTCTAAGATGTCTATTATGATCTTTAGCAGTCTTACTAAAAACAAGTATATCATCTATATATACTATCATAAATTCTGAATAGTCTTCAAAAATTCTATCCATTCTTTTTTGAAACACAG